>JANHGB010011884.1:0-16716 GCA_026283785.1 Coracopsis vasa | reverse complement strand
CGGACGCGGCCCATCGGCCGCGTCCGGCGTCTCTCCCGGTCCCGCCCCGCCGCGTTCTATGTCTAATCCATGCGTTCAACCTGAATAATTGCACCTTATGAGTAAAGCACCCCCCTTAAACACCAATGCAGCATTTGCAGGTAAAGGTTTCGATCGCTTCTTTAAGAGCTCAGCTTAAAATGCAGCACAGCCCTATCGAGGCATTTGCTTGCAGCTGTTTTAAGTTGTTTTTAAGGAGAACAAGTCTGGTGCGAAAGTGCTCTTAAAACGCGTCTTACAGGCATTGCACTTAGTTGTATTGATTGAGAATGTGGTGTGATTTGCAGTCACAGCTGCTTTGGCTTGGTCTATAAATATAGCTGTATTAGGGCACGTGGTTTAGTTTGGGCTTCTGGCCTTAAAAGGTAGACCTAAACACAAAGCAGTTTTCCAGGTTAAGCCTTAAAGCTGTTGACTGGTTTTTTTTCCCTGATAGCTCCATTTCTGATTTGGAATTAGGTCATCACTGAATGGTACGGAAGGAACTGTTTAGGTCGCACTGCATAACAAATGGTGTTTGAAACAAAATTACTTAATTTTTAGTCTAATTCTTCTAGCCTAATTTTAAAATCAAAGCAAAAAATAACGTTGTGTGATCAGTTCTGGGTATACACATCCTCATGCCTAAGGCAGTTCAATGGCAGCTGAGGACATCCAGCACAGCATATGATCAGTACCATGGCTGTAATCAAATCCTCTGCTTGGATCCTCATGCACCAGAAGACAGATAGCAGCAAAGCTTATAGGTGATTGCATTCGCTGCCTGCAGTAGCAGAGGAGAGTTGGACACACAGCTGATTAATGGCTTTGTCCTATATAAATAGGCACGGGTGGAGTGAAGCCAGAGTACCTTGATAAAACCCCTGGGGATGTGATTGTGCCGGTGAGTCCTCAGGACCATGGTTCAGAGTGGTAGGAGAGCAGTGCTGCTAGGGAGGGAGGAGACAAGCTTTGCTTGAGTGCACAGTGCTGGCAGACGGCTTCTATCAGTCATTTAGCCATGGTTTAGGAGGGAATTGGAACATGTTAGGGAGCCTTTTTTGAGGAAAGACCCAATCTGACACTCCCCAGTTCTGGCAAATGGCTTAGGCCTGGAAAGTACTGGCAGGGGATGGCATCGCTCCCAGTGCTCACTGCCACTGTCTCTGGTTCAGCTGTGGAAGAGTGGCATTTCCCTCCTGTTCCTCCTGGCCGTGATCTCAGGCAGTGATTGCTGCTGAGTAGGGCAGGTAATCAATGGAATTCTCCCTGAAGTATCTGGGAAATGAAGGCGGGTAAGAGAAAGTGATTAGTCCTGAAACTTGCATGTTTTGATGTAATTGACATTGATTTAACAGGCGCTTTTTTGAAGACAAAATCCAGTGAAAAATGAGCCATCAATATCTTCTTTGCAGCTCCCTGTTACTGCTGTATCCCAAAATGCAGCGGTTTTGAGACAGTGGGAGCTGAACTCAGGTCTGCTGCTGTGCCATCTTCTTTGGGCTCTGAAGGAGGGGGCTGGCGCCTGGACTGTGCACGCAGAGGAGCAGCAGGCGCAGAAGGAGCAGAAGGCATTAGGCTGGTGGTCCTCTCTGTTACCCAGTTTACTGCAAGGCACTCCTCGATTAAAGAGAGCACAGTGGTGGAAGAGGCAGATCCTGTTCACCCCAGCAGCTGTGATCCACATTGGAGGTGGTGTACCAGCAGACCGGGTCCTCCATTCTTCCCTCCAACAGAAGCCTGACCTGCAGTCCTCTGAACCTGCGTGAGGTCTTCCTCAAGCAGAAAACAACCCCTGGCTGGATGTATTTCGTTTTTCACATCTTCAGTGCTGAAAAACCAAATCATTGTCCTGTCATGCCTCTAATGTCGCTTCCCATGGTTACAGCACATATCAAGCCTCGTAGCTAGGCAGAGAACCATCCTGCATCTCTCCCCATAGACTGTTATAAAAGCCAATTAGGCTGTTACTTAATTTTCCTCCTTTTTCCTTCCCTCATGCACAAGGGGAAGCGGTTCAAAAGTCTCCCCTAGCTACATTATGTAAATTTCCAAGTAGATTCTGCCTGAATAGTAATTCAGCGGGTTTATTGTTAAAAACATCACCTGGCTCCATCCAGCACAGTCACAAGCTGCATCCAGGGAAGGGTCACTCATCAAAAGCACAGTGTCATATTAGAGGTGTGTAGATGGGGGAGAAGCTCCCCAGTTCCTCTTGTAGCATTACTTTGTGCCGAGGCAGCAGCATCATCATGTGTGTTGGTGTGTGAAGGCGAGAAGAGAAGGGAAGCGGTCACGGTCCAGGCTATCCTGCTAATATTTATTCGGGCTGCAACCGTTTCCCAGCCCAGGTTCTGTGCTGACTGACAGCTTTGGGGACAAGCAGAGCATCACATAATGCCTACGCTGGCAGATACTGAGCAGTCAGCCAGGAAACAGTGAGGAGCAGAAATCAAATGAACCCTTGTTCAAATGCAAACCTCTGCTTAAGCAGCCTTTGTTAGTAAAGCCCCTTGACCTTACTACATGTAGAAGAAACACTGAAATAGTGGTGTTTGTATTTTGTATGTGCTTGTATGCAATCAGGTTTCCTCTGCTCATTTTGTCATATGTAATGTATGTCCCCTCCTATGGAATGTTCCACTGAAACATATGGGAGCTCAGCGTACAAGAATTTAGCTCAGACCTGTCCTGTGTAGTGGAATGAAGGAAAGGGGACCAGCACGAGCACGTACTTTGGAGGTTAGGCTGTATCTGTGGCAGGCTCTATTTTCCCCACAGGAATCTTCACTGCTTATGTAGGAGATGATGACAGGAACTCCACATCCGGCCACAGCAGAGTCTTTCCTCTCCTCTAACAGACCTGATACAACTCTACAGCTAGTTTCTAGCTGCTCAGATGTTATGAAACTCTGAGTATGGAGATACTGTTTCCATGTGGCAGTGCTATCCAAAGATACGTGGTAATGCTCCGGCGCTGAATTCCAGTAGTGGAAAGGGATTTCAACAAAAATGATTAATAGCAGAGTATTGGAAAAGGATACTGCTGGTTTCGAGAGGTACGGAGAGCCTTAACACAGATGTGAACCTCCATGAAGCTGGGGGTTCTGCTGAGATTCATTTGTGGAATAGCTTGATGTGATTCAGGTCAAAGATGTCATCAGAAACAATGAACACACAACTTCTTTCCTTGTTTGCTTTATGATTTAATGTCTCTTTTTGCTAATCATAAGCTGTAGGATACCTAATTACCTGACCTCTGTTTTTGGCAAAGAAGATAGGTCATAATTGAGGACTAGCTTAAGCAGGAACCTTCTGCTGGAGCCTAAGGTTAGGATTTGAATATAATATGGTAGGAAAAGAGATGAAGAGGAGAGGAGGAGAGAAGAGGAGAGGAGAGAAAGGAAAAGGAGAGGAGGGGAGAGGAGAGAAATTAGTTCCAGTTGGAAAGGACCTACAGGTTTGGTCCACTGTGACAAATGCTTTGAGTTCGATTGACCAAATGCTGTCCATAGGTCCTGTCCAGCATAAACTGTTCTAGGATTCTAATGCTTTGAGAAATTTATTGCAAAATGGGTGGAGACATGAATTCAAAATAAAATAGATATTTTGCAATCACTCCTTGATAGAACACTCTATTCTGCAACCAGGCTGTCTGTTCAGCTAAATTTCAACCACTTGGAAAAGCAGACACACAGTCTGGGATGGAGTGAGTGTATCTGCAGGGGCAGCTGTTGGGAAGCAACATCTCCAGGCTTCTCCTTTGAATTGCCCCATGCATTCCCTGTATCATACCATGAAGTCTCTTGAGCCACATAGACAGTAATAATACATTCCCCAAACTTGTGTGTGATTTTTATCCCTTGTACCTCAAGGTAGTGAGGAACTGGGCTGGTTCTTCTTCCACCCAGTACCCAGAGCCTGAACAAAGCTTTGAATGAACAGTTATTTGGCAGCAACTGCAGTAGCAGCAGCTTTCTGTAGGTTATCGTAATGGATTTATCACCCTGAACTAAGCCCTGACCATCTGTTCTAGCCTCTAATTACAAATGCAGAAAAGCTAATTCACAATTGCATCATAAAAAAGTAAAATATAAATGATTTAAGAGTGGGGTATGTCATGCTTCACTCTGACTGGGGGAAATTGCTCTCCCTTCAGCAGACTTCCCTCATAACAGAGTTTGCCTCCTTCCCAGCAAATGGCAGTTCCTGAGGAGCAGGGCTCACCAGAACAGGTTCTATTCCCTCTCATTCATCTGAGATGTTTGGGATTCATATAAATGCAGTTATGAACCGTCTTGCCTTCTCTCTTAGATGACCCCCCAAAGATTTATTTTTAATGCATTTTCTATCAGGAAAAGCACAAAATCATACTCCTTAAAAATCCCCCCCAAATTCTGCGTTCCCTCCATATCACCTTTGCTGTGATACAGGCATGATGGCCGTCACCCACTGGTTTCCTGCTGGTAACTCATCTTCACTGCGGTGCTCTTGGTTTAGAAGAGAGGAGAAAAGTATGGAGCTGAGTGCATGCCCTGCTTCTTATGAATGACCTGCCTCATGGCTGGACAGGGAGGCTGGATTTGCCTCTTGATTTCACTTGAGTAAGCAATATGGAGGAATGAACAGGACTGTTGGTGAAATAGATGGATAGGGGAGGGATGGGGAAATGTCCCAAAATGCATTTGGCATCTGGGTTTCTGGAGGCTTTTTAGTGTTTCAGCCGCAACCTAAAACCAGACTGTGACTTTCTCAAATGTGTATGTTATTTGAAAAATAGGAAACATGTAGTAAAGTGGAAGCAGTACAAAAGACCACTCAAAAAGCTGCCTGAGGGATTTTCATGTGAACAATGTGCACTTCTGCTTTGCCTAGTGTGATTTGTCTCTTCTAACTCATTCTTTTAGCAGCACTTCAGGATTTGGTTATAATCCTTGGTCTCCAGCATGCTCACCAGGTGTCTGTGTGAGAAACTGGCGTGCTGCTCTCAGGGCATGAGCTGGTTTTCCATTTCATGATGATGGAGTGCCTGGTGGTACCCTGGCCCAGCAATCCCCACTCCTGCAGCAATGGGAGATGGGGTTTTCTTTTCAGAGGCCATCAGAGCAGCTCTGGGTGAGCAAAAACTCCTACTCCAGCTTCATGTCATGTAAGAACTGGCCAGATCTGCAGGGACAGCTACCTCTGTGGCAGCTCTGGGTTTAGGAGCCTTTTAAAAGACAGAATGTACCAAGTTGAAGCTGCTGCTGTAAGTGTTCTGGTCCCTGTTTGCTATGAAGGAAGAGCATAGAAAGGATCAGAGCAGGCTCTGTGTTTTGCAGAGACCTCTTGTTTCCACACCATACTGGCATTCATCTAGCAGGGAGAAACAATAGTAGATCAGGTACTGCTAACTTGTTTGTTAGCACACACTGCTTTAATTCTGTAGTAGCAAGCAAAGACACCTTCCCAATACCTAATGTTCAGTGACATTTCAGTACCAAAACTGAGCACAGACCTGACTGAAGTTTGCACTCCTGTTTGCTCCTGGATTTCTGTGGTCAGCGAATACACTGCAAGTAACAACACCACACTGAACTGGTGGTGGTCGCTTTCTTATCCTTCCCCTATCCCATGCTAGCAAAAGTGACAGACTAATCTCTGTAAATAACTGCAGATTTCTGGCCAGAGGTTTTGCCCTGGAGAAGGCTTCCTGACCATCGGAGCAGTGTCCTCCTTGGCACACATAACACCGCATCCTGAACTCCCCCTGCATTTCGTGTTGTTTGTATTTTAGAAGCATACCACATGCTACACAGCGCTTGGCGTGTGGAAACTGCCATTTCCGATGTAACACGTGGCCCAGTGCTACAAAGCCCTTGTCCCTGTTAATTCCTGACAGTAGGCTGTCTGGTCATTGAGAATTCCTGAAGGAATTTAGTACCTGAACAGCTCTAAGCTCATCCAGTGTTTGGTCTTAAGGCCCCTGGCTTTTTTTGTTTTTTCATGTATTTATACATACCTAAGGACCAGCCCTTGATCATTTAGCTCTCTTTTTGGCAGTGTAGCTCCTGTTAATACCAGGTGGAGCTAGGGTTAAACTCACTCACAGTAGGCCTTTTCTGCTCCTCACACCACCCCACCGGTAAGGACGTTGGGGGTTCACAGGAAGCTGGGAGGGGACACAGGATGGCTGATCCCAGCTGACCACAGGAATATTCCATACTATATGGCATCAGGCTTACTATATGGAGCTGGGGGAAGAAGAAGGAAGTGGGGGCTGTTTGGAGTGATGGTGTTTGTCTTCCCAAATAACCGTTATGTGCTTTCCTGGAGATGGCTGAACACCTGCCTGCCCATGGGAAGTGGTGAATGGATTCCTTGTTTTGCTTTGCTTGTGCATGTGGCTTTTGCTTTGCCTGTTAAACTATCTTTATCTCTGCCCATGAGCTTGCTCGCTTTTACTCTTCTGATTCTCTTTCCCCATCCCACAGGGAAGGAGTGAGCGAGCTGCTGCTTGGTGCTTATCTGCTGACTGGGGTTAAACCACTGCAGGATGTAGGTTAGAAAACACAAGAGGTTAGTATCAGCAACAGCACGACAATGTAGGGACATCTCTTGGAAACAGCAAGAGAGCGCAATAATGAATAGACAAGGAACACTGCAGCTATGAGCTGTTCTTTAGATGTGGGACCAGCGTGCACTGAAGTGTCTGGTGGGGTAGTCAACCTGTTTGCGACAGACAGGTGAACTGGCTTTGGAGCAGTTTCTGTTCCACAAGAACTTAGCACCATGTTTTAAAGCAAACTTGCACAACGCTGGCATCACAAAAGGGAAAGATGTTACACACCATGGAGTCCACAGAGGAGTCTGTTACTTTTGGCAGTTTTATGCAGCATGGATGAGGGAGTGAGAAACAGCAGTGGACAACTCTGAAGCTTTAGGTGGACTGGAAAAGGTTTGTTCACAGGTAGACAGCATGCAAAACCTAATGTCACTGCACTTACTAGAAGAGTCTTTTGTTGAAGAGCCTTTTTTGTCTCTATTCTAAAATAGGCAAGGCGATCTCGCATACACCAAGTGTTAGGACTGCTGGAAGACAGGGTCAAAGAAACCCTCTGCTGTGTTTGCAAGGTCAGGATAGAACAAGGAGAGCTGGTTGTATGCGGTGTTTGAGAAGGTGGGCATAGCCTGGGCAAAGGGCTGCATGAACAACAGGATCTGCTGCCTGCTTTGGTATGATTGCTTTTCTCATCTTGCTATATTTTCCCCAACATTTATCAACCCCAAGCAAGAACTGGCTTCAATTATGCTTTGCACATGATTTCCATAGATGACATCTCAGCGTGTCAGTGAAACATCAATGAGCTGGAAGAACTAGCTGGTTCATTAGCATGCAAATAAGCTCACTCCTTAATGAGAGAAAAGCTTTTACTACCTCATTGTGTCTCCAATACTCTAATACCTTCTATGTCCTACAAATAACATTTTTATAGGTCAAAGACATGTATGTGTGTGTGTCTCCCTCTGTGTTTCTGTCATTTCTGCACATACTCTACCTGTACCTGAACTCTGAATTCTGTGATAGTGGGCAAGGAAGGCCAGATCAGGTTATCCCAATAGCTCAAATATCTTTCAGTGTCAGAGTGTTTGTATAATAGAAAAAGAAATAGCTCATTAAGAGGGCTAAAGAGCTGTTAATTTATCTGCTGTAATAGCTTTGTTGGTAAAGAGTGTGAAAAAAATCATGCCTCCCATCCACACAGCTGCATTGCAAAGCAAACACAAGACAAAAAACTGCACAGAGTCCTTTGGTTACTCCCCTCACCTTTTGAGAGATGTTCAGCTGCCTGGGAGGAGACACCTTGGCAGAGCTGCAGTGGGAGAAGGTTGGCTTTCTGGATGTGCCAGGAGGTGGCTGTACATGTCTGTGCTGTGTTATGTGTTCTCATTGCTGCATAGTGCTTCACTGTGGTTTGGATGTCTTGATCAGCACTCAGCAGTTTATGCACTTTAGCTGACCTCCGATTCCCACCCCTGCTCAGTCCTGCCTCCCAGAGCTCACTGCATGGCCAGCTCCACTTCTCAGTGTTCGGGTGGCATCCCTCTGGCTTTTAGGGCTGCAAATACCCAGTGCCTCACATAGATCCAATGTATGGCATTCAAAGAGCTCTTTTTTAGCTTCTGCAGTTCAGGGAAATAGATTGTACTGGTGAAAAAGAGGTCTTTTGTCAAGGTTTCGCCAGGGTGAAGGTTTCACCACTGCTGCACTATCAGCAAAGATGCTGAGGAGAGACTGATTGGGGATATTTCCGTGCAAAGCAATGCCTGTGGTCCATAACCACCCCAGCCCACAGACAAACACATGTTTATCAGTGCGCTTTCCTCCCTGTGGTGGAAAGATGAAACCACCTTGTAACTGACTTTGCTCTGCTCCAGTGCAGCTGAATACCAGCAGTGGCATCACCGATGCTTTCCCTGTGCAGCAGCCCCAAGGACTCCCCTGCCCCCACAGCAGTGGGCCTGGGCAGCAGGAAGTAGGTCTGAACTCATCTTGCTGCTTTGAGGAATGCCTGTGTGCCCCACACACTATCCCAGTGCTGGTGGTGGGTCACCTATCCCAGTACTCTTGAAATGTATAAATGCATTTGTGCCATGTTCTTAACCTTTTCTATACTGACCACTGCTGGAGTTGGACAGACTCATGGCTTGAGCCTCTGTGTCCATTCCTATGCTGTCCTCTACTTTGCTGCAATGGCATACGCTGTCTTCAGGCTTTGAATTAATTTTTGTTTGCTTATTTTCAGTGTTCTGAAGGAAATAGGTACTGCAAATAAGTTGTTGAGGAGAAGACTCTTGTATGAACCAGCAAGAGAGCTATGAATATAACAAAATGTATTAATGCACTTTTCTATCTTAACTAAATTGACATGCTAGTCAGTAAATGTCTATTGGCTCTGCACAGTTTCCATTTTGATGCTCTGCATTGAGCTGGATTCTGGATTTATGGAGAAAGGAATCACGTAGTAGAAGAGGTGCAGATTCATCCATGAATGAAATAATATGTCACCATTCGAAACCCATATTTAGTAATAAATGACTTTTTTGTTTTTCCCCAAAGCCAAGTTTGATGACAAAAATAACAGCAAAAGTTCTTCTTGGATCTGAAAAGAAACACCTGTTTTGCTCTAAGAGTCTTGGATTCTTCTCAGGATGCAGAGCTAATCAACAATGGATATTTACTGGAGGAAGAGTTCATTTCAGTTTCTACCATGCACAGTTTGAGGCAGTGACATTCTGCCACTGCTGTAGTTTTGAAATATGTTAATTCTATAAATTACACAGCAGTTGTTCCCAGCTAGAATAAAGATAAAACAAGTGTAAGTTAACCTCAGTGCTCCTACTGCTCAGGGATCAAGAGCAAGAGAAAGAAAGCATGGAAGTGCTGGTATTGCTGCTGCCAGCAATCTGTTACTGCCTCTGCATCTGCTTGGGGACAAACAGGAGCAGCCACTTTGTCAGCGAGATGTTTATGAGAAGCACCCCTCCGAAACAGGTCTCAGCCAAAAACTGGTCTGGAGAGCCTGGAATTATCCACGTAGAATCCCCTTAGCCACAGTGGTCCTGGCACACACAGAAAAAGGCAGAGAGATGTGCAGGATCAAAGCATTAGACTTTCTCATACCCAAACTTCTGCTGCAACTTGGAGTCTCATTGACGCCACCAGCAGTTTTGGTCTGCTGCTTTGCTGGTCCACATTCATTAGAAAGCTAGAAATCGTGCCTGACCTTTTGTGAACACAGCCAGTTCTGTATATCTTGATATGCAGATTGCTGTATATTAAGCACTGTGCTTCTCAATGCCAAATCAAAACTACGATTCTTTTTTATGAAAATGAATGGCAGGGCTTGTGCAGGTGCAGTGCCTCAGTTCCAGGTGCCTTGGAACAGACCCTGCAGTAAGCAGCAGAGTAGGTTCAGCACAGTCAGTATGAAGTTGGGTAGTTCCAGTGAACAGGAGGAGCAGTGTTTTCATGCTATCTTCTCTCAGAAGCACAGACATCACAGTAAGAATGATTTAGAGGTGCCCCTTCCAATTCAGGAGCTACACTTCACTGTCCACATCAATGTCCTGGGATTATCACCTACATACCCTGTCTTTCAAGAAGCTGAGCATGTCTCACTAGGTTTTCATCCTGCACAGCTGCTGGCAATGATGCCTGCTTTTGTGTAGCTGCCCAGTGGTTACAGCTATGGAGGAATGAACCTTTTTTCAATTTCTATCTTGGCTTAAGACAGCTTTTCACCTAGAAGGAGAGCACCTGACCAGGAGGGTATTATTTTAGGCAGGGTACAGTTTGTACATCTTACAGTAGACACAGGAAACTGTAAGAATATTTTTTATATTCTTGGGCACTGGAGACCCAGACTCTCTTTTCTACGTGATAGCAGAGCTTCAAACAGATGGGTGTAGTGCTCAGAGGCTAGAATATATCATGGCAATTGGGTAGCTGCAGACTGTTTTGTTCATGCTTAGGAAGGCATCAAGGCCTGACTCCTTATATGCCCTGAGTGGGTAATCTGCCCACTGAACTATTATGTAAAAGGAAATATGAGACCCTTCCCCATCTGCTCCTTAGAAGATGGTAGGTGATCACTCAGGCATGGCCCAAGCCAAACAAACAGCGTATGTTGAGCATGTCCCCATAATATTCACCCAGCTGAGCCCTACAGAAACATCTTGTTTCCTGGTTCAGGTGTGGAATGAGTGTGAGCTGGGCAGCTCTTGTGGAGGCTGGAGGAGTTCATCAGGACATGGGCACAGCTACAGGTCCATGGGCAGCATCAAATAAAAACATGGCATCTCTTGACTCAGTTAACAACTAAACTACAGTTTTCAAAGTAACAATTCGGGATGTAAGTGTTTATGTTCTACCTAGATCTTATTTCTGACACCCAAGTGCATTACAATTTTGAAGTGACGGAATTCAGATAATATAAAGCTAAAAATGGTGAAAGACATAAACCAACCCTCATCCAACATTTTTGGATCATCAAATTCTGCATTACACAAGGTTGTGTAGTATTTTTTTTTTATTTGCTTAGGTTATCATTTTATGTAAAGCCATTTTATATGTCTAGAACAGAAGTTTTTATTAGAAACAACAGAAATTGCTTTGTTTTTCAAGACCTCCTCAAATGAATAAGTCACTCGTTAACATTACGGTTCCAATACAAAATAATGAAATTCCAATGTAGGAAAACCATACAAAATGATAGCTAATAGGAAATTAATCCTTATTTTACTTGCACTTACTGCACTTTCAAAGTCGCAGGTTTCTATACCAAATCATGCCTGTCAGTAAGAGCATATGACTTTTTATCAGGCCCCTACTTGCTACATAGCAATGATAAGAAACACATCCTCACCTTCCACTGGCTTCTGCTAGGATATCATGTATTTTGTTTCCAGAGTTCTTTTTTTATTCTGATTCTGGAGCACTGCTGAACATAAGGTCAAAAAATGAACATGAAGCCATATAAGTGAATTTACAACAGAAAGATAGACTGTTCCCCAAAGGGCTACCAGAAAATCTTGCTGCATGTCAGAGGAGGAAGGAGGGGGAGTGGTGGGATCATGCTCATAAGCAGTAATGAATACAACAGATACAACCTCTTCAAAACAGAGCAGACTATACAAGTGACTGTGCTTACACAAACATTAAAAAAACACAGACCCCAGACTTTTTTATCACATTTTTGGTGGGCAGGAAGTAAATGCTTTATTGGCGGTGTTCTGGTCTTCTGAAATGCAGATTTGCAACGTGCATGGGCCCAACTTCTGTACAGGTCTTTTCGTGTCCCACAGTAAACTCACTTGGTAGTGGTCCTCCCTGAAATACTACAGTACATTCCTTCCAGTTTCACCAGAAAGTGTTTCCAGAGTGCTCTAGCCAGTGTTTCACCTCTTAGATGCACCACCACACTGCAGCCACATCATGTTACCCAAGGCTGCAAGAAATACAAACTCCCTGTCTAAAACTGCTGCCTTCTCAGAGTCCATTTTATCTTCAAGTGAAAGATAAAAAATTCAGATGGAGATTGCAAGCAGTAACTTATCAATCATCTGTCTTCCCTGTGCCAGGACAAACAGTATTTATTCAGAGTATGCTATTATCTGTAATTATTAACTCTGCCAAGTTCCAAGAAATATGAATGGGATGTCTTCTACAAGGCTGAAAGTACGCTGTTACCTTAGTTCTTCTAATTCTCAGTTCTTGGGTTATTTCACACAAAAAATTGTCCAGTTGTTTTTAGGTGACTTGTTACCTCACCAGCCCTCACATTTTCTTGCTTCATGGACATATAACTCCTATAAACGTGCATGGGTGTTGAAGGAACATAAGAAAAAAAGAATATACTGTATTTTGGAAATAATTTAAACCTATTGAATAAGCATTATAATGTTAGCACGTACCAAATATTCTTGAGCTACCAAATTTTAATCTGTAGTTTTAGCTTAGTCTTAAAATAGTACCAGAAAAATTAATAACATTTCTAAGCATTGAAGTTGGATACCTAAAATATGTTTAATTAAACATTTAGGACAACATACCAGTTATGCTTCTTTTTGATAACTGGACCTGAAACCCCTCATGTTTCATAAATACTAGCACTGCAAACATCTTTAAAATAGCTACTTCGGTGAAATTTGTCAAAATGATTAAATATGTTTGTACTGATCTGCCTCTACACTGCCCTCTTTTATCAAATGGCCTGGCTCAAACATTAGATCTACAATATACTTGCGAGGGGGAAGCAGAAGCCCAGTTATTCCTTGAGGAGAGTCATCAACCAATTTAACTTCATTCCAAGCTCTGTTGTACTTGCC
Source organism: Coracopsis vasa (assembly GCA_026283785.1). Classification (NCBI taxonomy): domain Eukaryota; kingdom Metazoa; phylum Chordata; class Aves; order Psittaciformes; family Psittacidae; genus Coracopsis; species Coracopsis vasa. The sequence goes on along the minus strand of JANHGB010011884.1, from coordinate 3,828 downwards.
ACGAACTAAACTACAGCCAATGCCAATTCTGTCTGCTATCGCCTAAAAAGGAAAGAAAAAGGAGTTAATCACAGTTAATACTTGTAGCTTCTGTGATACAAAGCAAGGCCAAGAGATGCTTAAAAAGAAAACAAGTACGTGAAAGGCCAAGAGTTTCTTGAAACACACTTTGTAAATCTCTAAAGTGTTCCAAACTGTGAATCCTTATTGTTGGTTCTGCTTAGAAAGTGTGGCCTTTAAAAATGTTGTTTGTACCACAGTCTATGCACGACATGAAAAATACTAATTTTAACTCTTGATTTGAGATCTGCAGGACTGGATGATAAACAAGTACAATAGCCACAGTACCCAGGAATGTTCTTTTTTAAGTTGGAAGACTTATCTGAATAACGTTTTGAAGAACTGTCTATTCAGGCAATGAGGTGTAGGTATTGCACACATACAGCTACTATGAAATATTAGGTGTAAACCTGCAACATTTCTATCAGTGTACGTTTAGGACTCCTGCTTCACTCCAGAGCATGCTCCTTGCTTTTCAGCCCTGCAAGTATGGGAAGCAATGAAATGTGAGGCAAGCATCTGCTAGATGAAACACCTGCCTTTCCTCTGTGCTGTGCTATCACTGACAGACCTATAACGGTTTCCAGCTGAAAAACTGCTTTCTCAGAATGCATCTGATGTGAAGGAATGAGTCCTGGAAGTTTTTTTAACTTGTTATGAATGGACAAGGCGACCCAATGCTGAGACTGCTGTGGCTTTAAGAGAGATGATCTGCCCCTGCAAAGGTTTCTTAGGACAGTGCAGGATAAGCGAACATCAGTGCTGCTTCAGCACAATTAATTCGTGTCCTCAGATCCATAAAATATGTCAGGAACTTTCTTTCCCCATGGATACCATAAATTTAGGATTGTGCTTTTTCTCCTGTGTACTGTTTCCTGGGTCCTTCACACTTAATGTGCTAGGCTTTTGCTTCTCTTTTCTTCTCCATCCAAGAAGAAGAAAAGTCCAGCTACCCAACAGCCAAGGAAAAAGGATAGAACAGATATGGAGGCTGCACCAGTACATCTTCACATGAAGACAGAAGAAATTAATCTTTCCAGTTTCAGAAACTAGAACATAAAAGCTGTTATGTATTATTATAGAATACTGGATAGATACCAAATAAAAATTGTCCCAACAAGTTTATATTTGCAGCATGGAAAAAAAAGGAAGCTGCATAATTCAGTATTTTACAGTTTACAGAAAATGTAAAATGTTTTGACTCCCAATCAAATATTTTGGCTTTTTGCCATTTATCAAGTATTCTGCAGATATCACTTAAGACAATTTAATGACAACAAGAATGTTTACAGAAAGAAGCGATGCTGGCTTTCATTCACTGGGAAATCAACTTTGCTGGTGAAAAATGACTTAAGTGTATACAAAAGATTTTACATGAATATAAATATTATATTGTACTGATGCAAGTATGCGTTAGTTTATAATATTCATTTAACATCAATATGTTATATTGTAAAATAAATGTTAATGTACCTTGAAAAGTAAAGCCCTGTGGTAGAATGTCCCTTTTTTGACTTTCCCGATAGGCACAACGTTGCATTTCAGTTCAAATTCTATTTCGCTTATGTGAAGTTCCCAGCTGAAGTCATGTAGTTTGTGTCTTTCAATCGGGCCACCCATCTTGTCTGCAACAAACCTGTTCCAGTGTATACCAGCATCAGCTGCATCTATAATTCCTCTCGTATTTACCATGAAAATGTAGCAAAATGAAATGTATACAAGCACTAAGTGAATGACATATAAGACTTTAATACTTTTGCTATGCTTGCTGTATTAATTCAGTAACTTGTATATATGCTAACTGTTAAATACAAATAACCATAACTCAGGTCGTTCTCATTTGTCACAGACCTAAACCAAGGTGTAACTGCTGTCAGCAGAGGTTCTGGAGAGCTCTGGTATAGGCACAAAGTCCTCAGAGAAAAGCATCAGTAACCGTGTAATTACCGAGGAAGTAGCTCAGAAGCTAGTGTTCACCTTTAGAGCTAACAGATTATGTGAGCTACATATTACAATCTGCAGCCCTACCATTTGTTTGAAATAGTCATTAAGGCATGTGAATATACAGGGTAAAATTTAAGCCACAGGTAATGGTCGCAACATAGGAAAGCAACTATATCCATAAAGGATACTTCAGCTTCTACATGTGCTTTCTTATATTGAAGCAGGTATTTGGGTGGTGAGAGGTGTGTATTTATCCATGAAAAAGAATTGGCTTAGTCACAGAAACAGAAGATCAAAACTCACAATCTGTGCAGACACTGCCAAAAGCATGTCTTTTGGGCAACTGTGCACACACAGGACCGGGCCCCATCTCTAAGTCTGTAAGACATCTTCACCTTTTCTATGCATTGTTCCTCTCAGAGTCCTCAGCTACAGCTACAAGTGTTATTGAGGGCCCTCACTCTGGACAAGGTGCTGCAGAGCTGTTGTGGGTTTAAATCCCAAGCCACTACTTCAGACAGTGAACTAAGATCTGCATTACCCTCCTTTGCAGTAACTGTGTAGGTTCTGTCCACATAGTATGTGCAAGGCAACCCTGGAGGCCTTATTTCTCAAACCCTAGGGCCTGAGGTGGTACTGGTTGCAACAGCATGGGCACAGGGAGTTATCACCAAGCTGGCTAGACATGGTATCTTGAAGTTGGGAATTACTGGGTGAACGGGAAGAAGTGGGGGGCTCCAGGCAGTCACTTGTGCTGCTTGTGCCTACAGCCAGTCCTCACTAAAGAGAGCAAAGCTTCTTGATCCTACAGGCACACTGCTCCCATGTGTGCACAAAGATGTGCTCTATTTGTTTAAAAGGAGACAGCCAGCACTACTGCCTGTTCCTTCATCTACCCCGGCTCCCTCCCTGGTGAGCACAGCAGGAGCCCAGCTCAAGCTGCCAGGCTGCTGGGGGCTGCTGCAGCTGCCTCCTCCTCCCCTTCCTATTCAACACACACTATTCAGGCAGCCGCTTAAAATGGAACATGCACATAAAAATCCCCACAGAAAACATTCTACTTAAATTTCCCATGATTGTTTTGCTGGATTGTGTGTCTGCAAGAATTTCATTGGTGTGTTTGAAGAGCAGATTTGAAAGAGCATTTTATGGATTCCACCTTGAGGATGGCAGCATGATTTATACACAGCTGGATAGTAAAGGATGAATATCTGTCCTGTCACATTTTGCAACCAACAGAAAAGTCATTCCTCCTATCGCATTAGACCACTTCATTAAAAATGAGAGTTAGTAGAAGAAACAGATTTTGTGAGACTCAGTGGGATCTGACGCCAAACTCTCTGGATTCAGGAGGTAGCCAGGAAACTGCTAAGATAGTAAAGGTTAAACTAAGGAGAAGATGAAAGCAGACACACTGCCTGGAGATGACAGTGATTGGTGCCAAGGCCGAGTAGTCAGTGTGACTAATGAATCACACATTGATAACAACAGTCTGTACATGCACCATTGCAATATTCTGGCACTGTTAAATCATCAGGATATTAATTACAGTAGTACCTAAAAACTGCATTAGAAAAATGTCTCATGCTTTTGGCTCTGTAGGAAAACAAAATATGAGACAGATCCTGTCCTGAGGGGTTTCCAGACCAAGTGGGCAAGAAAGATCATAAAAGAAGGAACAGACATGATACAAGCAAGTTACAACAGTCTCAACTATTAAGTTAGGAGTTTAGGTTGTGGATTTAGTCACTGCAGCTCCTAGGTCTCTCTGGCTCCTTAATGATACCATATGCAGCTGATGTGTTCATTGGAAGGGATCAATAC
>JANHGB010011883.1:0-15706 GCA_026283785.1 Coracopsis vasa | reverse complement strand
TGCCTAAGAGCTCATCTCAGTCTCCCCTCTGGCAGGTTAAAGCCATTCCCCTTGTCCTGTCCCTACAGGCCCTTGTTAGAAGTCCATTCCCAGATTTCTTGTAGGCTCCTTTAAGGTCCATATCCCTTTCCCTTTTCCCTTTTATCTTAAGACATGCCCCCATCCCTGGTGGCAGGGGCTTTCCAAGCAGCACACACACAAAGACAGAGCTCTGCCTGCACCTCCGCAGCGGCTGTGCCCGGTCCCCAAGGGCAAAGCAGTCTCATGGGAGAAGCGAACGTGGCTCTTCCAGTGGGCTTTGTGCACCAGCTATGGCTCTCTCGCTCTGCCCTGGGAAAAACTCCTGATCTGGGAATATTTCTTGCCTGTTCAGGTGTGCTGCCACCGTGTCCATTTGTGACAGCGCTCTCCTCCTCTGTCCAAAATCCCCAGGGGGAGGGATAGACAGAATCACGGCTGTGTATGTACTGGGAGGGACAGATGGCATCATCGTCACAGAGATTTGTGCTCCTCAGGACACAGAAAAAAAAGCTAACGTTTAAAATGAGGCCATTTCCAGCTGTCAGGATAATGGAGCGTGCAGGGAGGACTGGGAATGCCTCTGCCTTTCTTCTGCTGCTCAGGGCTTCGTCATGCTGCTCCCTTGCAGCAGGAACGAATCCCCCCTCGACAGAAACCAGCCTGGAAAGGACCTCCTGTTGCCTCCCCAGCTAAAACGTGTGCTCTCACTTCCATCCAAGGGGGTGAGTTTACCTCCAGTCTCAACGCAGACCCAGCTGGTTGGCTGGCTGCTGTGGGGTTTTTTTCCCCAAACTGATGGCGTTTGGTCATTTTCCTCTTAATTTTAGGCACAAAGAAATAAAAACTGTTGAACTCTGGCACAAGTGAAGGCTACCGCAAACTGTCCTGCACCAAGCTCCCTCATTGCCAGTGACAACTCTGCTGCTTTGGAGGCCAAGAGTAAAAGATAAGGGTAATGAAACCCCAGTCCCACATCTGTGTTAATTCCCACCCTTCCATCGTGGTGTCACGGAGAGCTGCCTGGTTCCCATGGGATTTGCCTGGAGGAGCACAGTGGGAGTCCTCCCCCTGCAATTCTGGGTTCATTCAGGGTCATTTTCATCAACTCCTAGTTCATACCTGTCAACTGGCCACGCTCTCCCCTCTCCCACTGGTCTAAACAGTTAGCTGTGCCAAGATCATGTAGGCTTGTTTGAGCTTCTCTCTGTATGATATGATTTCTTCAATGGAGGGGAAAGTCATGCAATTTCACAAAGCTAAGCGAAACTGATGCTGAAAGAAGTCAGTAATAGGAGAACTAAAATAAACCCAAACTGGTAGGATAGACACAAGCACCTGACTGCCGTTACAGCTCGGACAAGCTGTACAAGTCATCTGGTCCTGGAGGAAGCTGCAGGCAATGCAAGAGGCCCTTAAGTAATTCTTGCAAAAAATGTTAAAGCTTAAATAAGTACATTTTAAGCTAAAATATGTTCAAAATCAGGCAAGACCTGAGAACCCCTGAAGCTGGTATGACTCATTTCTGAAGGTGCTTGTCAACACCAGACCAGCTGGGGCACAGGGCTGCACTTCTGCACTGCACAGGAGGAACAGGGAGATGTTTGCCATCACCATACACAAGCAAAAAGCCCTGGGTAGCAGCATGGCAGGGAAGCAGAGGGGTTCAGACCCGAACAGGAGAGCCATTGGCTTGAAATGAGAATATTCAATGGCAAAAGCCTTTATTCACAGGGCTGCATGCACCTTCCCCATGCATTCACTGATGCATCTGAGGTCTCAGCTATACCCACTGCTTGGCAACTCCTTCATGATCTTGCATGCTCTACTCGTGCAGGATTATTCCCACTTGAGGACCTCAGTGCTTACTTGCCAGGCAAAACCGGAGTTTCCAGGACTGTTGAGGAGGAGGATTTTGACTGAAGAAGACCATTAAGGACTGGCTCCTGGCAGGATTGACAGCGCTGTTCCATGGTGGAGGACCGCGATCTCTGCATAGGTTTAACAGTGTGGCAGATGGAGGACCCGAGTTAAGGTATGTGAGTTTAGAGCTTGTTTTATGAGATTGACCATCCAATAAATCTGACAGTGCTGAGCTCAGCAGCCTTTCCCAGCCAGCTGCAACTAATGGCTACCTCCAGAGCTGATGCAGGTGCAGCACGGTGCGATGGCTGCGAGGCTGTAAAGCCAGAAACCTGGGGATGTAAAACCTGCAGCGGGCCAGCAGCAGGAGCCAGCTCTTTGCCAGGGACCATTAGCAGACCTGGGAGAAGTGCCTGCACCTTTGGGCTATGCATGGTCAGATAGGGAGAGAGAGGTGGATGGGCCATTGTGAGCAACATTCAATTGAGAAGCCAGACCTGCACCCCCCAGCTCCTCCTGGACATTCCAAGTGTGGAATTGGGACCCTTCCCAGAAACAGTGACACCGTGATGGTCTCCACGCAGTGTTTAAAACCAGCCCACCTCCAGCCCCTTGGACTGCAGCCTCCCTTTAGGTTGACATTCATTGTCTTAGGAAAACAACCAAAAAACACCAGCCCCAAGCCCCAAGCCCCAAGCCCCAGCTCCTCCAACCCCCTTTGCAACCCTGTTGAATGGTAATGGCTGTGTGCTCCATTCAAACAGCTCTGCCGTCCCAAGGATGGACCTGAGGGGACCACAGCATCTGTGCTGGCTCTGCTCCTACCTATCATAAGTGAAAATCAATGCAAAGCACATTGTAGCACGTTTTTAATGCTTCCTTAGAGCCCAGCAAAGTCTTGGGTTGATTCAGTAATGTTTAGAGTGGATGTGGGGAGACACAGCTCTGCCCTTCCAATACCTGTGTCCCACAGCTCCTGCTCCCCATCTGAGAGATGATCTGAGCTTGACCTGCTCGTGGGTCTTCTACTGATGGGAAATAACTTTGTCTGCTGCTAGTCATGATGGTAGGAAATGCATGGAGTCGTGATGGTAGGAAATGTACTGAACCCTTCCCATCTCAGAATGTCAGGGGCAGTGAGTCCCATGAGCAGCGCCATGTATGCACATGGCAATAGGCATCATCTGCATCCTGTGACTTGCTTTCAGTGGTTATCTTCTTCCCCTGTCACTATTAGCAGTTGTAGATAACAGAACGAGAAAGAAAGCAGGGAGATTTCTGCTCTAACCTTGCTCCACTGCTGAGCCCATGTGTGGGTTCGGACACTTCTCCATCGCTTCTGCTCCTGAAAGCTTGCACCCCCATACACCTGTATCATCTGTGGTTTTACAGACTAGAGAATTATAGAAGCAATCAAACCGTGCTCCAGGGCCCAAGTTATCTCCTCTTCCGCCTCCGAGGAAAGCCTTGCTCAGCTGCCACGTGTGCTGATGGAGACCTGCACTACTCGGGAGCCAGGGCGGACCATTGCCCAGGAGCAGACACCCAGCTGGTAAACCAGTGCCCTCACCCAGCAGGGCAGTGACCTCCTGAGCTGTAACATCACGGTGAGTGAGGCCTGGCTGAAGAAATGGAGAACCCTGAGGGCAGACACACATTAGGAGCTCCAAGCTACCCACCATGCACAAGCAGTGGGCACGGCGTGTGCAAGCAGGACACATGGCAATGTATCCCCTGGTCAGACATAGCTTTTCCCTCAAGGAAAAGCAACTAAAACTCCCACAGTATCTGCCAAGACACTGTATATCTATACTGAAGGTCTGAGAGGCTTCCCTTTCCTTCTCCAGTCTAATTCCGCTCTTTTATTCAGGTTCTGAGCGCTGACAATCCCTTGTGCTAGCTCCTTATGTTGGAGAACAAGTCTGCCCAGCACTGCTAGTCCTCACCCAGAAGCTCTGACCTCACAGAAAGAGGAGATTCTGTGCTCCCTTGATTTGTGCTGTGCCTGGCTGAGAGCTACTCTCCCCATCGCTCTGTGTCACGGGCACAAACAGCAATTGGATGCTTGGCAGGCAATCATCACGCGTTCCACATGTCTAATGAGCACTTGCAAGAGAAACGACCCGTTCATCTTCTCAAGCTTTCCACGAGGACACATAAAGCTGCAGAAAGCCTGCAAGCCCCTTCAGCCAAATGCCCGAGCCGTAACGCTGCACAGAGGAGCCTCCTTTGCTGGTGAGTTGGAGGAGCCAAAGCAAAACAGCACAGGGATCAGTTCAGTGCAGCATCCAGAAGCAAGTATCGGGGTGAGCTCACCAGCTCTTGCCCACGGAAGTGTTACCAAAGAGATAATTCGAGCAACTGTGTCTTAAAACACAAGGTAATAGTGGATGTGTTTTTAAGAGCAGTCAACAATAATTGTAAACCAGAATGGGTGCTGGTGATGTTCTGGATGTGAAGATCCCCTGGTTTAGGGTCATGGCACATTGGGTCCTCAGTGTTGAGACTAAGAAGTATGTTCATTTTCTGTGGCCGTGATAGGAACACTCCAGGGATGTTTTGATTTAGCTATCAGAGAAGCACCGTGATTTCAGATGACACCCACCTCAAAGCCAAGACTCTTTCTAGCTCCTCATTCTCATGTGCTTTGCTACTTTATAGGGCATTCCTGGCTGATTGATGCCCATAGAGCTGGCTCCATGGCACAACTTGAACTCTGAGCTATTGTGACACTGAGAAAAATGATTATTTTTCCCTTAAATGAGTCACATGTAACCTTTGAGAGGTGCCTTGGCTTTTGGTTGCATCTGCCCCTCCAGTCCCTGTAACAGTACTTGGAAATTAGAAGTTGAAAACATAAGCAAAGTTGAACTACAAAAGAAAAAGCTGAACTCTGACTCATGCAGAGTCACCCAGAGACAGCTTTTCTCTGTGCCCTCTGCATGGTGCTACCTTCCCATCTTGCTCATCCTCCCAGCAAAAATGAAAACCAAGGTACATCTTTATTATCTTGTCTCATCTTACGCATTGTACAGAGCTTTGGAGTGGCAAATGGGTCTTGTTCTCATACAAGGCTGGATCTGAGATTGCTGAGAACATCACTGTGCGTGGCTTGCTTTCCTCACCTGTTCTTTGTTCCTTCTTTTTCTCTTTAGACTCACCCCAGCCTTTCAGTGAGCTTGTCCTGTTTGCCCAGGAGAGAACTGGGGTGGAATTTGTGGTTCCAAACACAACCTGGAGAGGGAAATCCACTGCCTCTGCCCCTGCCCCTTTTCTTCTCCTGCTGAGCTCCCCTCTGAGCTGCTGCAGATCTGGCCACAGGTCCCTGGTACATCACAAGACTTCAAAACCAGCCTGGAAAACCACTGACAATCAATATTACATCCATACACGGGTATGCACACTGCTGAGTGAACAAGGGATGATCAGATTCAAACCTAGGTTTATTTGCTTATAAATGGGGACAGTCATGCCCTGCTGCTTCAGGTGCTTCACAGCTTTTCAATCAAAACCATGAAAGAGCACTTGAAGGAGAAGGGATGTGACACAGTGATTGAAAGCAGAGCATGTGGTTTAGGAAACAGAAACCAGTTACAAATAAAGTGGAGCTCCGCACTCATTTGGCCATGGTTCCCAGTGGATGGGAAGGTGTCTTTGTCCAGCCAAAATGCACAGGAGGACAGATAAGCACTGGTGTTTTCAGGAATCCTTGGGCAGGAGCAATGGCACATAAAGCTGATGAACCAGGGGCCATCTCTGCAGTAGAGCATTGCTCTTAAAGCAGTGATGAAAATTAGCTTGCAAGGGAGCAACTGCAGCAAAGATGCAGCCACATGGACTTTGCAGTGCTCTGGCAAGGACAGAGCATCTCCAGGGTACTCAGGAGAGTTCCCATCTGATGTGCTAATGCTCAGCAAAGCCTCTGTGCCCCTCTTCCCTGCCAGTGGAATTCTGCTGGCGTAGCTCAGCCAGCACAGGGAGCTAGCACGCCTTAGCATCAGATCTTCACTTGTGTGTAGATACAGCCACACACCTAATGACACATTTAAAGGGGCACAAAACATGCATAGAGAGTGGTGGCAAGTAGCACTGCAAAGGCTAGGAGGCCAATTTTGTTTGCTTGTGAAGTCTCAGTACCTATTTACCCCTTTTTGCTGGAACACAATAAACCTACATTGACACAAAGGGACCCAAAACCAGGCTTTTTTTTTCATTGCACGAATCAAGACTGACATAGAAAATACAGAAGGAGACAAAGTATGGGGCAGTGGCTGGTGTTTCAAAGGAGCCTCAGGGAGCTGCGGTTCCATACATTACTGGCACGTATCCCCTTGGGGATGCTTTAAAATCCTGGCCTTAAAACTCAGCTTGAACCAAGTGCTGCTGTTGGTACTTTTAGTAATAGCAATAAAGATTTTTTTGTTATTGTTGTTTCATAAGAATTTCACAGCGTGTCCCTATTGTTATTTTGAGGTCATTCCTCAGATCCAGCTGCTCTAGCTGCTATTATTGAAGAGGCCAATGCCAAGCATGTTCTGCACAGCATCCGCATGGGCTGTAGCCATCTATAAAAAGCTCTGCTGGAGAAGGGAAGGATGTTCATATTCCCTTGATGTGGAAGCTTTGGGAGTGCCTGTGGCTGCTTCCAGGTGAAGACTGAGCTCTTGGGAAAGAACTACAAGGCTTCAAGCAGTGATTTCGCTAGCAGAGAGCCAGAGGCTTAGAGATGCGTGACAGTACCTGCGCTCCAAGTCCTCGCTGTGGTACGAGGGGGGTGGCTTCGGGGTACCATCGGGGTACCAAAGGAAGCTCACTGCTCCACCAGAGCGGTTGGGTCACTGCGTGAGCTGCTGTTTTCACATTCCCAAACATAAATCCTCCATCTAACACGCTGACAATTGATGCACACCCTGTTCCTCTTGCAGCCCTGCAACAGCACCCATCTGCTGGGGTGGCAGCGTGCCCATGAGGCTGGAACGGCAATGACAGGGCTGAGGTGCCAGCTACACAAGCACAGAGGGGAACAGCCTGCACAACACGGGGAGCCAACACATCCTCCTGTTTGCAAACAGTGCCAATGATGGGCAGCGCGCTCGCTGTGGTGCATGCATCTGGAGCGGCTGGAGGGCACGGCAGCCCTGGCACTGCCTTGGAGCTGCCGCTCTTTGGACCCTCCACACCTGTGTCTCTGCACACAGGCAGTGAGCTGGGAAGGGAAAGAGCTGTTGTCTGCTTTCCAGACCCAGGGCTAATGGTAACTCATTGGAGCAGAGCTGCTCAGGCAGCTTTTGCCAAGAGCTGGCTCATCAGATGTTCCCAGCGCTTTCCCTCCCTCATTTCCAGCTGTTAAGCTGCCCATTCACTTTTGCCATGAGTCTCTCATGCCTGGGAAAGGGGAAAGGTAGTCCCCGCAGTTGCAGAAGGCAGACACATTGCCTGTCATACAGGCTCTGCATTAAAACATGGTCTTCAGTAGGAAGCAAGTATTGGAAACCTTTGAAATGCAAGCCTTGATGGGAAAGCTGCTCAGATCCTCGTGCCAAGAGCAGCCACCTGCCCATGGCTGGGGCAGCCCTGAGATCAGAAGGGGTGGCAGAGATGGCTGATGCTATTTTGGGGAAGACTTGCGTTTCCCAGTGTGCAGATACCCTCTGCCAGACCTTTTAAGTTCCGGATAATTGGAAGGGATCTCCTTGCTGACAGTGCTCGTTTATGTCTGATGCTCCTCACCGGTAAATGGAGATGGTAGGAGTTGGAATAAGGATTTGTTTCATATTAGGTATCTGTTCCAAATCATTATTTTCTGTGTTTGCACTCATTGTGACTGCTTGGACAGAAGTAATCTCTGCAAGACAACACAACGCTCATATCATAACTGGGCTTAGGGTAATACTTGTCATCATGAGATCTATTTTATATGGGTACCAGTTAGCCTGCTGTTGTAGCTGAAAGACATGAAGGATGAGTAGGAAAGCAACTGTAACTAATGGGAGCTTTTCTCAAAAGTATGTAGTCATAGGAGTTAATGAAAAGCGGAAAAGGAGCCGGTGAAGTGTAACGCTATGCACAAGAAGGAGCTATCCTTCTCAGATTCCTTTCCAGCAATTAGGTTGTGTTTTGAAGTCTCTCCGAGCTCCCAGATCAGCTCAGGGAAAGAATTTCCTGACTATTGCCTAGAAAGACCTAACGTTCCTGCAAGGAATCCTGCTCTCCCCGCATTCCTCCTCTTCCTTGCAGAAGCAGCAAGTGCAGGGCAGGATTAGCTGAGCTCCTGTCCTGATGGATGCTTATCCCAAATGAACTATTTTATCACCCTAAGCCTGGCTCACACATCTCTCCCCACAGTATCTGGCTGCCACTCATGCAATAAATAGCTCAGCTACCAGTTCAAGCCACCCTTATTTATTGCATTCAGGAGCATTGTCCGAGTGGCTTAACTTTATGGCACTAGGGAAGTTTGCAGGAAAGGCTCTTCTATAAAAGCTAATAGGGGAAAGCAAGCAGCACCATGGCACCGAAATAACTCTTGGTTTATGTGAAAAGTTAGATCTGGATTCATAATTTCTTACTCATTGTAATCTACTACATGTTCAAAGAGCAAGTTTGAAGAGTCACTTTTTCTACATCCATGGATTAATCAGCACTTAGGCAAGGCTCTGTCCTCAGCACATCACTTGGCACATGGACCAAGGCCGCAGCTCGCAGCCCGAGAGTCTCTCCACTGCTTCCCACATCCTCTAGACCCAGACCACGTTGCTCGTGTCACACTGGTAATTTAGTTAGCATCTGTTTCAGACATTTAAATGGAAAATGCCTCACATGGTGCATTTATTTGATTAATGCAAAGGATGTCCTCCAAATCCTGAATTCAAGCATCTCCCAACTGGAGCTTTGCAGCAATCCCCTGTGCCAACAGAAGCCTTGGGAGTTCATCCTCTCCCAGCTGGAGGCAAAGTCTGGTTTTCCCTGGTCTGGAGGGAGAGACGCACTCAACCCACTCAGCACGTGGGGTGGTGGGTTGTGCACCCCACAAGCCCCAAACCCCAGCTGGGGAAGTGAAGTGCAAGCGGAGCTCTTGGCACATCCAAACCCTCCAATCTGTGGCAGGGCAAGGATAAAAAGAGCTTTCTTGAATTTGGCTCTTTTATTCCAGTTACATAAAGCTATTACCCAGCTTCAAGAGAGCTGGCCTATACCCTGCTGGCTTCAGCTTGCGTCTACCCTGACAGATAAGAGCGGAGCTGCCTGCTCCCATCAGACAGCAAACAATCTGGGTACAGCAGGTGCTTAAAATATCTGCAGGAAGGCAAGGCAGTTAAAGCAGTGAAGTGAGGCCAGGTGGTTAAGGACTGGAAGATGGTAAGGATGGGAGCTGGAAAGGCTTTTATGGGTGGGGGATGCTTGACTAGGGCAGAAGGCAGTAGGCTGGGGGATGTAGGAGGATGCTGTGCTCAGGGGTTGCTGGCTCTGTGTAAGGGAATCATCTCCCTGCTCCAATGTGTAAGCTGAGCCTCTGAGTTCCTTCTGTCCCTTTTATCTCCCCTTGATCCCCATTTCAGGTCTGTAAGGCAGCGTGTTTGTAACCTGACTGGTTGCTGGTGTGGGAATAAGGAGAGCTATAAGGAGTTTCTACCTGCCTTAATTAAGCTGTTTTTTAACAAGAAATCTCCTTGGGTAAAATCTAGCCCTGATGATAGTTAATAGCAAAACTTTATTGACTACAGTAGAGCTAAGCTTGTCCCTAATTAGTCTTTGATAAGCCTGTTATTTTTTCCCTGGCTCTCTGGACCCAAGGGCTCTAACTGCAGAGCAGGGCTCGCTGATCCTCAGTACGAATCTGCTGTTTCTGGGGCTGCACAGCCCTGTTCCCAAGCTGCAGCAAGCACATGGTTCAAACCCTAGAGAGGCTGGGTCTGTGCTGCCCTCCCTGAATCACTGCATGTGCCTGGGAGATCCCTGCAGATGTGCTGGGGAGCACTGTGTGCCATTAGCTCTGTAGTAATGGTGCATCCAAGCTGGATAAGATCTCTTTAACAAGTAACAGCTTGAACCCATCCCTGGTGTTTCTACCTTCTTTGCCAGTATGGCTTTTAACCTGCCCCCTTTTGGAGCTTTAAACCCAAGATTACTGCTGGCTGGGGGGCATGAGGCAGCAGGAGCCATGGGAGAGTGAGGTGGTTCTGGAGACAGGCAGTGCTCCAGTTTTACATCACCTTCCTTTGCTTCCCCTTTCTCAGTGCTGGTGAAAGAGCCAGCCTGAACAAGGCTGGGGTTGAGGGGTTTTCACTGCCTCTTCCCTTTTCCCTTTTATCAATAAGCAGCTCTGGAACGGAGGCAGTGAATTTCCCAGCTGGTTTCTGCAGGGCTTCTCAGTGATCACGGTTGCTGTCAAACGCTTGCACAGTCCTGCATTTTGTGCCACTGAGCCTACATCCCAGTGTATTTATGAGAAAGTGCATTTGATTCTGGCTGTGTATGTTTGATTCTGGCTGTTCCTTGTTTTCCAGCTCTCAAACTTGTCAGAGATGCCCACTGAAATCAATAGTGGCATAAACAGTGGTTTTGCTGTGGATTTCATGGTTCTAGTAGCTCCCACGTGCATCTCCTGTAAATTATGTTCTGGAAACCAGCCCTGTACCTTTGTGGGGCTCAGCGTGAAAATCTCTGTTGGTAATAGAGGGAAAAAAATCCACCAAATGTTGGTAGCCCCTAAAATTAAGGGGGAAGTTCTGGAGTTCAGAGAATGAGGACCAGCATTTATTTAAGGTTTAAACATGCTGATACTTGAGACCGTCATTCCTTCGGGGGAAGCTGGATGGTCATTATTGATGTCCATCAATATGGACTTAATGTCAGATGCTGCCATGAAAAGCATTAGGTCTCCCTGGACTGCTGATGGGGGTGGGTTGGCCAGGGCTGCACTTTGTGCCTGCCCTCTCCCATAGGCAGTTATCTACCCCTAAGCATGAACTGTGTTGGTGTAAGTAACTGCACCGAGATGTGAAGCAGTCACTGGTCCATGGGCCCACTCCATCAATAGCTGTGTCTATCCCTGTGCCACTGCTGCTCTGTGTGGTTGCAGAGCTGGAGTATTGATCCTGTGGTTTGGGTGGTGACAGCCCAGCATGGGGGGATGCCGTTTGAAGCGGTTGCTGTGGCATTGCTGTGGTTGCTCAGAATGATGCTGATGGTCTGACACAGCCCCTGCCCGGAGCACAACCAGCAGATTTATAATGCTTGGGTAAAATGCTGGGGTGAGCCTTAAGGACGTTTCAGCCCTTTCCCCTGGGGGGACATTAAGCAGACTGTTTGCTCAGGCAGCAGTTGGTGCTGTGCTGGCCTGGCTGAACAAGCAGCTGAATCCAGTCCAGACCTCGTTCACAAACCCATCCATCTCTTTGGAAATCGCTGCACTTGCTCCATGCTCTGCAGCAATGCTCGTGCATCTCGGGGCATGCAGCAGATCCTCCAGCCAGGCTCCAGGCCACATGGTGAGGGACATCTGAAGCAGGACCCTGCCTGCTGGCTTCATACAGAGCCAAAATGCAGCCCACCAAGCACCAGGTGAGATGTGCCACCTTTTCTCCCCAGCAGTGCAGATCAGTCTGATACTGCCCAAGTGGGTTTGGCTGCCCTGAGTCCTGGCAGGGTGTTTTGCTGGGTGCTTTCCCCTGTGGAGGAGAACTCGCTGCTCATCACAGCATCACCTGCATTAGGTCATGCCCTCATCAGGACCTTGTGTGCCCAGGAATGGTGCCCAGAGCTCGCCAGTCACCTACATTTGTTTAGTGAGTGATCCCTGCAGTCTTCTCCCTGCTGGACAGCCCCCCAGCACACACATCAGCTCTCCAGAGGTGATGAATGAATCCACTCCAGCCAGTGTTCATCTAGCTTTCACATCTGCACGTTCTTGCCAAAGTCCCTCTGTTCCTTACAGTTGGTCTGGGATATCCTGGTGCAGGCTGAGAGGGGCTGCAGGGGCTGAGCCTGGCTGACCCAAACCCCTTGCTCCAGGCTGCTGCCTTCAGCTCCTCAGTACAGGGGAGGCAGGGGCTGGAGAGAGCAGTGAAGCAGCAGCATCCTCGTCCTCCCAGTGAAGGGGTCACCCCACAGCCTCACTGAGTCCTTGCTGAGTGCCTGTTTGCTGCTGATTTCAG
Organism: Coracopsis vasa; assembly: GCA_026283785.1. NCBI lineage: Eukaryota > Metazoa > Chordata > Aves > Psittaciformes > Psittacidae > Coracopsis > Coracopsis vasa. Next base: position 3,668 of record JANHGB010011883.1, on the reverse strand, counting down.
CCTGGTCTCAAAGCTGGAGACCCCCAGGTTGGTCTGAGTGTCTGCTGTGGTGCAAGGCAGCACAGGGGATCTTCTGGAGCTGTCTGCTGGGGCAGGCTGCAGTGCTGGGAGAGCTTCAGCAGGACATCCCTCGTGAGCCACTGAAGTGTCTTCAGGTGGTTCGTATGACCTCTCTGGACTGGAAGAATAAGGATGTTCATATCCTCCACTATCATCAGGTGCCAATGAAACACATGAAGATGTGTTCTTCACTCACAGACCTATGGCAAACTGGATGGGAAACTGAGACCAGGACATCCCCATGACACCTCCTCTGCAGCCTGGCCAGCATGGAGGGATGCAGGACATCCTCTTGCTGTGCCCTGCTCAGGCTCCAGGCTTTCCTTGCAGGTCACCTTTGGACATTTTCAACTAGATATGCTCCTGCCAGCCTCATCCAACACACACTGTAGCTGGAGTACACTTTTGCCTTCAGCCATAGATCTGCAGGTCCCTGTGTGTCTCACCCATTGGAGGCAGCTGCTTTGGTATCTGCATCTTGAGGCTTCTGGTGGCTCTGAGCTGTGGGGTTTGGAGTGGAGGTTTGTGGGTGGAGGTGAAGCAGATCACTGCTATTGGGATGGATCTTGGTGGTTTGGAGAGCAGGGCAGCTCCTGCCCTGCACTCATTCCCTGTGCTGGCAAGGTGAGGGAGTTGGGAGAGACCATAACGTGGTGAGAGAAGTTTCCTTTCCCGTGTCAGGTTGAGATGTTAGTTTGAATGAGGGCTGCCCCTGAGGCGGGCAGGGACACCAGAGACATCTTCAGAAGGAGGAAAGTAGATGTTCCCTGCTGTTACGCTTAAGAGAAAAACTGATGGATCCCGAAGACTCCTAATGCTCACCCTGGCCACTTGAAAGCCTCTGAGATGGCAATGTCATTAGCTCCACAGCAGGACAAGCATTATCTCTGCCTTCCAGTTTCCCCAGTTGAGTCATCCAAAACCACAGAAGCACCAGATGATCCCAGGCAGGTGTTTCTGTCACTGATCCCTGTGGCTGGACATGGTGGGCACAGCGGGCTGAGAGGTGGGCTTTCCGTGTCCCACACTCATTGCCAGCTCAGAGCATGAAGGACACTAACGCTCTGTAGTCACAAGAGCCATGTTTTTCCCCCAAACTCAAAGCATTCCAGAGATTTTCAGCTGTAAATCACAGTCGTATCACGGATTGTTTTCCATCACTACCTGCGCCGCCTGTTCTGGAGGCTCCCAGCATCTAAACCAACCGGCTGCCTGGGAGAACGTAGCTGCGGATTTGGGATGCGGTGTGCAGGAGTACAGTAAATATTTAAAGCCATCGGGCTGAGGTTTCCAAAGGCCTCTAAAAGAGATTGATTTCCCCAAACCCCTGCCACTGCAAATGGAAACTTCGTGCCAGCTTCCTTTCAGCCAGCATTTCCCAGAGAGTCTAAATGTGGAGCTCAGATGTACTTGATGAAGTTGGGACTCGCAGTTTTCCATTAGCCGCTGTGCTGAAATCCCTCTCCTCCATACTGGGCTGCTTGCAGTGACACGCTGTTCTGCTCAGACACGCCAGGCTGTGGTTTTCCCTGTGATTCAGGATGTCGGATCATGTTTTTCCTGTTGGCTCCCTCCATGCATCCTCCATATTTTGTATTTTTTGACTGAGGAAAATCTGGTGTCTCCAGCTGAGCTCAGAAGTGCTGGGATCTGGAGCAGGACAAGGCTCCAGCTCTATCTAGACTTGCAAAAGGCTCAGGCTGGGAGGACATGCCTGGCAGCTGGAATTACCCAGCATGGTGGTAGAGCTCTCCTCCTCAAGAGCCTCAGCCTCTGGACACAGCACCAAGTAGTGCACAATGCCCCAACCAGCACAATGCCAAGGCTCAGCCTGCTCCCAGCCAGTGGGTGTCTGGCCCTGGGCAAAGCCAGGCACGGGATCCATGGCCACAGCCCTTCCCTGCAGACAGCAGTGGCCACACAGCCCCCAGGGCACCCCACCAGTTCACATGCACTGGGGTGATGTGTGTGTGGGGGGGTGGGGTTGTGCTGCTGCTTTTCAGAGCCTCTTGCAGGGCTGCACCTTGGGCGATGGCACCAGGAGTTTGTGCTCCTGCTGCCAGGGATCCCTCTGCCCTCACCTCGGGATGTTCCCATGCTCTGTGGTGGCTGGTACGCCCCATGCAGTGCTCAATCTGCCTGTCCCGCTCCTCTGCTCCCCTCCCCAGCAGCATGGAATGGCTTGTGATAGGAATTGGTCGTTGTGTATTTGGGGAACTCATGTGTTTTCCCTACTCGAGCGCTGCCCTGATGCCTGTATTACTGCTCGTAAGTCCCTCCCGCTCTGGTTTGTCACATCCCTGCCCAGGCACTTTGTGCTGTGTGTGATTATGGTGTTTTTCCAGGGCTGGATATTAACATTAGTGAAGAAGGACCTGGTGTCAGGAGCTCATTGGGCTTACTAAGTGTGTGCAGCAGGTGAGGACCAGAAGGACAGACACCCTGGAGCCTTTGCGTGGCATCCCTGCCAACCCACCCTCATCCCGCCATTCCTGGTACCTACTGGAGGTGAGCAGCCAGATCACAGAACACCAGTGACCCTGCCTGCATGGAGGACACCAATCAACTCGATTTTAACCCACAGAAGCATCATGCGGGAATGTGCATCTCTCCTTGTTATGATAGCAATAGTTCCAGTCTCATGGCAGTGACCTTCCCTGTGAGGGTGCTGAGGCGCTGGCACAGGGTGCCCAGAGGAGCTGTGGCTGCCCCATCCCTGACAGTGTTCAAGGCCAGGTTGGACACAGGGGCTTGGAGCAAGGTGCTGTAGTGGAAGGTGTCCCTGCCCATGGCATGGGTTGGAGCTGGATGAGCTTTAAGGTCCCTACCAAGCCTGCACATAAATATTTAGTGCCTCTACAACTGAAGTGTTCCAGGGAGGTCAGGTTTTGATAAAAGCACTGGTGTGCTGAATGCACAGTGGGTTGGTGTGATTCTGAACAGGGATTAGAGCTCAGCTGAAGCAGTGACCCCTGGTGTCACAGAGAAGAGTGTGGTTGAGTTGCTCTGGAGATAAATCTGACTCTACAGATCTAACACCAAAAGGAATTGTTCACCTTCATGTGCAGTAGACACACAGATCACTTGCTGTGTCATGTGCACTTGTCAGTTATTGAGGAAACTCCATGGGCTGGGAAAGGAAACTGCACAGGAGGGAATTTTGAGTTAATTGTTGTTCTTCCTGGTAAAACCTGTTGGGCTTTAGTATCTTGTTCCATATTTTCCATGGTAATTGGAATGTGTTTTTGTTATTAAAGGTAATATTTCATTCCCTCCTCCCCTGTGTTCTAGGAGAAACAGCAACAAGGGTCTCCCTCAATCCATCCTTCTCACAGAGTGGTGTGGTCACCTCTTGTCTCTGTGCCTCCAAACAGAGTAGTGCTGAATTCCAGTTATAAATTGAGGGAAATGTTTGGTTGGTTTACTCAGTTGTAAAGAGTTTGTTAAATGTGTTTAAGTCCCATGATGTATACGAGGAGGTTTCTGAAATCATGGTAGGATGTAAAACTCGACTTAAGGACCCATTTGCGCTTGGTGACCATCCAGACAGAGTATCCCACAGGGATGTTGTCATGGTCAATGTGTGGACTTATTAGGGACAGGTTAAT
>JANHGB010011882.1:0-12370 GCA_026283785.1 Coracopsis vasa | reverse complement strand
ACCCTCCATACTGTGAAAAGAAACACTATAAATAACATGGAGAATTTAAAATCCAACCTCACTTGAATGGAGACTCTCCCTCTTCAAGATGAATTATTAGTGCCCTAATAATTTCATGGGCCCTATAGGTTTTTTTACTTGATTCTGTCACTTTTTTGCATGCTGATTAACAATGTCTTTTGCAAGCAGTGCCACTGAAATCAGTGTAGGAGGAAAATAATCCATTTTACTTAGTCATCTACTTTACACAAAGGAGAAACATAACATGGGTACTTTATCCAATGTGGAAATACAGTATCAGACAATAACTATGCAACTGCTCCTACTCCATTAGTTTTGTCACACAATTAAAAAATAGCTTTACCTCTTTCCCACTAAAAGCAATATTTGCATTATCACTTAAATTTTCCTTTAGGCACAGTGCTTTTCCAAAAACTTTATCACAAACATCAACGAATAACCAACAAAGCAACCAATTAGTTTACAGTGACATTTAAACAAGTAGCACCTACCATCAGCAGCCACACAATGGTATTTCTTAATCAAATGGTAAATGCTGATCAGGTGGTGTGGAGGGGGAGACAAAGAGAGAAAACTAGCAGGGAGTTGTAATTAGTGATGAATGGGGAAAATTTGCTACCAATTTTGCTAAAATGTCTCTTGAATTCCTAGGAAAGCTGAACTGGAAGAGAAAACAATCCAGTAAGCTTTGCCAGAAAGGTTACTTTAGCTCTTATTTTACATTTATTGTATAATGTATGATTGCATGCTGTATTTATTATTGTATATTGTATTGTATATTACTTGGTACCCATCAGATGTGTACATATGTGTGTATGGAAAACAACTAATGAGACAGGAATGTATCTTTCTAGCTGGTGAAATGTGACCTGCAATTTTGTATTCTTAACATTTTGACATCTCAGTTAAATATCGCCAGCCTGCCTTAATAAAACAGACACCTGGAGGGTTAGCACCCACTGTAACCACCTCTTCCCTTGCTATAGCATGCGCTAATGCACACTGTACAAACTGGTTTATGAATCACAAGAAGTAATTGTAATGGCCCCCTTTAACTATGTTAACGTCTTCTGACAGAGATACCCTCAGGATAAAGGATCTCACTTGAGCAAAGATGAATTAAAATCACTAAAGACAGAAGCAGGTAAGTAAATGGTTATAAATTAATCTTGTGTGTTGTGCCAGGAGCAGTAATGACTGAAATGCCATGTATGGTGTCTTTGTTACTCAGACCTTGTTCCAACAGGCACAAAAAGTAAGAACACAAGCTACAGTCAAGATAGAGAAAAAAAATGTTCTCTTCCAAGAAAAAGATGACTTTTCATTGCAGTTGAATCCACATGCTTTCATAAGAATATCCAGGCCAGGAGCAAAGAGGATCTTTTACCTTCATAGAAGAAGTGTATTTGCATATGAGGTATTTTAATTTTCTTATTTTCAAGACAAAATACATAAAAGCTTTTCAAAAATAATAAAAGTTAAACCTTACAAAACAGTGCTTTGAAATTCTTTGACATTTTATACTAATTCATAGGGAAACTGATGAATTCATAGATTTTATTGAAACTTATCATGCATTCAAATACTCTCAGTCTAGTACCTGAACTGAATAGCTCCATATTTCCAGATAATTGTATCAGTCGTTCTGATACTAGTAACTGAAATAGGTAATGGCAATTGCAATATAAAATCTACCAGATTTTGTTGTAGACAGATTTAGGTTCCATAAGAACCTTTTCAACAGGATACTAAGTACCCATGTAATGTTTCCAGTTAAACCATAGTGTCAGTGATTTCCCTTATTGTAGCATCAGCATTAATGAAAAATTTTACTGGCATCTAATAGAACAGATAATGAAAAATATACACTGATTTTAAAAATTAGAAGACACAGGTGAACTCAGTTCTCCTCATGAATGACAGGATCTGCCAGTGTAGCAGCTCTGAAAGGTAGTGATAATGGTAAGATTTAGCTAACTGGGAAAGACAGAAAAGCATCCCATAATCAGCTTACCATGATTAATACCTATACAAGAAGTAAACAAATTCTCCTCTTTAAGACCAACTTTAAATTGGATACACTATAGATCTCTCAGCATCTGGAATTCTTCATTGACAAATGAAGCACTAAGCAGATCCATAAAACATGCTCTTTTGATTAATTCAGGTGCACTTAGTGCATCTCAGTACTCTGCTTTTATTTGAAGGAACTAAATAGCAGAAATTTGCCACTATATTATGTGCATGTTACATAGTCCTGAAGAGACTAAAATAGAGTGTACAGAACTGCAGAATAAACTACCCAACACATCACATTTTGGCAGCTTTTACAGAGAATATGAGCAAGAATAAATTTGCTTTGCAACGCCATATCTGAGAATGCTACAACACCTCCAGTACTAGCTACCTACATTTTCCTACTTCAGTGCAAAAAGGAAGGTCTGACATCATGGCAAGGACATGACTGTGAGGATTTTTTTGTTTTGTTTTTAACTCCTGTTAAAAATATGAAGGAACCAGTAAGTGAAATACATTGATGAATGATCAGATCTGGAGAGTCCATGAAATATTTCTGTTGTTAAAATTAGTCCTTCTAACAACAGATGGGGAACTGATGCAGAAACCCTTCATAGGCGCTGAATATCACAAAACCTGGAGCTTTTGAAGAGACACATCTCTATTTTCTAGCTAATTTAATGCAAGACAGAACCTAGCACCTTAAAGGAAGTATCTTTGATATTTTGTCCACATGCTTTTGGTTGGGTACTTTTAAATGCCCCTGAGAAAGTGGGTAATCTTAGCCAAAACTCTTATGCATTAGTAGTTATTAAAGGCTGGTGAGTATTGCAGAGAGTAGTTATTAGTCTCCTTGTGATCCAGTAACAAGTTTTTCACAGTGTCTGGCTTCTTTTAGTGAGTTCTGTAAGAAAGAGTTTTATTTATAAGCAGAAACTCTACAAAGTGCAATAACATCTGAAGGATGCAGTGGGCTGGCATCATCCGGTCCTGACGACAGACAGGGAGAATTCCAACACCATATGCTTTCATCTACAAAACGCCTACTTCTGAGTACAAGTACCCCGTAAAATTAAAATTATCTTCCTGATGAATTCAAAGTCATTTGCAAATCTGCTTCTGTTAAACAAGCTCAGAAATAAGATTAATGGAGCAATGAAATTAACTCTGCACCAAATCAGTTTTATCTTCTGACTCTTCCAGTAGGTTCTGAATTTCCATGACTTCTTTGCAAACAGATATTCACAAGGACTCCAGCCAAAACTGTTCATCATTTTTCCTGCAGTGAATACAAGTTCTGTCTTGCTACAGCCACATTGTTCTTTTTGTGACATATGGAGATTAGACAAAGACAAACATCATTTAAAAAAAAAAAACATACAATGCTTATCTTTGTTCTTTTTCACTGTTTCTTTAATTACTTCATGTCAACTAGTTTGAAGATTTGAAACACATCCTAAAAAATTCACAATACCTTGGAAAAATGATACTTTTATATTGAATTATCAAGTTTCGTTATTAACATCATACTCATTCTAATTACCACATGTGCATGCTGCAGACAGACTGAGATCCTCTGCAGTGTCTAGAGGTCATACTACAGGAGAGACACAACTCCCTTGTACCGTGTACTCATGTGATCTTTTATCGCTCCTCTGGTAATGAAGAATCAGTGGTAAATCAATTAGAAGTGTTAAAACTGTTGGCAAGCTAACAAGTAAATACTGAGCGTGGCAAATTGAGAACCTTGTTTTGGTATCAAAGCAAGAAGGATGATTTAATGGAGGTGTAACCAAGGGCTGAAAGCTACCATGGAGGTAGCTAAGGACAAAACCACCCTGTGAGTGCAGCCCACAAGGATGTTAATTCTCAGTGTTGTGAGAATCCAGCAAGGGAAGCATACCATGAATGTACTGAATTTCTTTAGCTGGGGAATGAATAGTACAAATGCAGATTTCTGAAATGTGATATTTATATGCATGTGTATATGTTTCTTGCTGTATTTTTCATTGCAGGGAAGATAGAATATCAATTACATAGATTTTTTTTAAACTGGGTTTGCATGAAAAGCTTGCAGTATCTGGAAAAGCTATGAAACCTTTTCATTCAAGCTCTATTATCCCAGATATTTTGTAGCTTTCCAAAATGCTTTAAACACGACAATACAAACCCAGTGATAGATTGTTATTCCTTTTCTTTGACCAACACAAAAGACTTACAGTAGGAAGGAAATTGTGCTGTGACTCACACGCCATCAAAAGACTGTTTGTGGCATAACGGGCCCCGCATATCACCTGAAAAAAAAGAGAATGGAAATATTTAAAGCAAACAAATTTCATGTCATTATCAGCCCATGAGGAAGTGATTCAACTCCAGAAACTCTTCATTTTATTTTGAAATCATAATTCCTCTCTGCCAAGCCCCAGTCAGGTTATCTTTTTCCATTGCAGCAGACCCAGATGCCTGCAATGCGTTACACAACCGTTTTCCTTAAACCCAACAACTGAGTTTTGTTAGCAGAGCTATATTAAGAAACAAGAAACACTACTTCAGCTTAAAATTGAATGAAAATCTATTTTCACCTTTTATATTGAGTTCATTTGCTTCTCCACTAGGGTAAGAAGACTATCAGGGGCACACAGTGCTTAAAAGTATTATTGATTTTTTAGAAATTAAAGCCAGTTTCACATAGCTCTAGGCTTCAATGAGTCATAAAATCCCATCAACAGTTAGTTCAGATGCTTTTTGTTCCTGGAAGACAGTGAGAGGCTCCTCTGAACTGACAGGTGCAAATGTATTCAGCGTGAAAACTTCTGATGGAATTTTTGAAGTGGGACTCTTAGCAGAAAAAGGCTGATTTAACTAACCCGCAACCAGCTGAGTACAGAGACCAATTTGTAGTGAAATAGGGTCATCACGTTAGGGAAGTCTGAGATTCGAACCTGCAGATGTTCATGCTGGATGCTTATCTGAACCTCTGGAGTCGTCAAAGCTCTGTTTTAAAAAATATGTCAGAACAGGGATTTTTGTTTTCTTATGACACTTCCACCTCATGGTAACGCAAAAATTCCCAGAACACAATATCCAGGTCAGCATTTTTTCATCTGGGTTCTTTCAGGGTATTGGAAGATGGCTAAGGTAGAAGCACAGTTTAAAAATGAAAGATAAACCAACTTAGAGAAATAAAACCGCACTTTCCTTAAGAACAAATACCTTAAATCTGCTCATGCTCTTTCTATCACACGATAACTCAATGCCCACTATAGCAGATTTCCACTACAAAGAGCTATCTAGAAAAAACATTAGTTTTCTCACACAAAACATGTATCAGACCCTGCTTGAACTCAGGCACATTCAGACATGGAAAATGTCTGTTTTAACAATGTATCAGTAAGTAAAATGCTATAATTACTTCCACCAAAACAATGATACTATTACTCAGACAAACACCTCTGATTCTGAGTGCCCTACCCTATATCAAGAAATCATCAGACATTCTGAAAACAGTGAAATGCACAAAGCTACGCAGCAAAGAGTGAGATAGAATCCCAAACATATTTTCTCCTAGAAGTCCGTATAGATGTTTACCTCCCAGCAGCAACAGGCAGTGCTTCCAAAAATGTGTGGGATTTCCTGTAGGATCTACAGTTATATCTGGAGGACTTCCTATCTGGCATGAGTTAATAGCTGCATAGAAACATAGAATCATTTAGGTTGAAAAAGACCTGTAAGATCATTGAGTACAGTCATTAACTTAGCACTTTTATTTTCCTTTTATTTATAATTATTTATTTTTAATTCTTATTTTGTTATTTTTATTATTCTATTTTACTTTTTTTTTTTTTATTCCTAGTCTGTATCTCTCATTTCAGCTTATGTCTGCTATCTCATATCTTCTTTCTACCCAGGACTGTAAGAAGCTTGTCTCCGTCTTCCATTCTGCAACATCCTTCAACCTTTGGACTTCTGTACCTTCTGCTATTTACCCATAAAGCTCTGTTTAGGGTTCACTCATCTCTCATTATGTCTTTCTAAAAGGCTGTTTGCCTTTTCCTGTTGATCAAAGGAGAACGCTACGTTCCTTACCCTTGCTGCACATACCAGTAAATTATCTAAGTAATTCTTTTTGAGTTTAGGATACTACCTTCTTCCTACCTAGGAAAAGTAAATTCATAAGAGTTTGCTCTCCAACATCAAGCTAAGAATTTTAGTTCTGAGTACAGAGCAACTCTGGAGAAACGCTGAGAACCTCCTGGCTCTATAAGGTGAGACAGGATGTAGTCGTGTACCAAGTAGCAGAGTGGTATGTGTTTGACTCACTACATGTTGCAGTTGCAGGAGAGCAGCTGCTGAGTTGAAGCATGAATATGGGAGAGGACTTCGTTCTTCACATAAAGAAGATGTTACTGGAGTTCTTTCATTTGCAAACTTTACATAATAAGAACATTGTTATACCTTTTACCTTAAGATTCAGACATCCATCTGAGGCTAACACTGTTAACCTCTCAGATGAACTGAAAGCACAGTGGGACTTTAATGATAGTTGGTCTGAGAAGTGGTAAGCTCAATGATGTTTCTTACCCTCAGTTTTGTGCTCCAGTCCCAGGCCTCAAAGTCCCACCATTTAAAAACTTAAAAGCAAGCCATTAGAATTTAATACTTAAATAATTTAAATAATGAATGAATCTAAAATCACCTACAAATTGGCACTCAAGGGACAGCAGGTCCAGGTTACACACATTGTTTTCAAAAGCTGTCTTTCAGAGCATATGAGTGATTTGCACATCAGTGCAAATTGTTGCTTTCTCAGCAAGTACCTTACTATAAACTGGTATTAATGTCAAATTTGTACTCATAAAAGCATGCAGACTGAAAGAATAAGTGACAGGCATTGATTTAATTTCTTGTCATGCATATATTTGCATAGTATTTACAGATTAATAAATTAGACATACCTTGTGTAAATGAATTGCCAGCCTGCCTGTATTGCGGCATTATTCATGGTCTTACACTATGTTGAATGAAACATTAAAGATACAAGTAAAATGACTAAGTATTTCTGTGAAGGACATAGGGAAGGTCATTGTCTTAGAAAGATAGAACAGGGACATACAGGATTTTACAGATTTCACAATCTGTCCTTTCTCCATTCTTTCATATTCTGTTACCTGTTTCCCATTCTGTAAAGCACAAATGAGAGCATCTCAAAGGGTCATCATGAGATATTACTAGTAAATGCTTGTAAATGTCTGAGAAAAGGATCATTATTTTACAGGCATGGATGCCTTCTAGTTTGCAGTGTTACTAGGCCATTTCCTGACCTTGTAGATCCATATGAAAGGATTACTTACATTTCTAGGAAAGGAGGCTACACGATAAACAAACAACAGAATTTGCTTCACATCTTCCTGTAGGATTTTACCACCATATACTGATACCATGATTAATTTTTGATTACTGATATAGACTAATCCTCATTCTGTTCCCTTTACTCAAACAAGACTCTCTGTGGAAGATGCTCCCTGTATCAGGAAACATCTAGAAGTCCCATAAGTTCATTTCTGCAAAGCATATTGAAAAAAAAATCGGGTGAGGAGGCAATGAGAAGGAAGAAACCACAGCAACTGCTTTGTCCCGTGGAACACTGCCAGCAGCAAGAAGTTTGGTCAATCTGGAGGTCATGTTGGCATGACTGCCCCTGACTACCACTGGCTAGCTGTGTGATATAGCAGACACTGGACTAAGTCTATCCCAGCTAGCACACAACACAGAAATGACAGCATTCAGCATGACAGCCTGCTTGGCCCAGCAGAACAAATAAGAATTCCAGGTGGAAATAAGTTCTGTTAATTAAAATACAGGAGCTCTGTAGTTTGCTCAGTCCACCACCATTACTCAAGCATCAGGTGCTTCTTCCTTTCCTCCAGAAACTGCGGCAAACTGTAGAGACAGAAGCATGGTGGAGCAGAGGGTAGTGGAGGAGAAAGAAGCCAGCTACACAAAAATCAGCTGCTGGTCAGTACACTTGTCTAACAGAGCCTTGTGCGTGATCACTGTAATCTCCCCTCTATTCTTACTAAATCCCCTTTTCTACCTACCTACCTACTGTGCAGATGGGTTCTTTCTTCTAAGCCCATGTAGGTGAGCCCTACCAACCTCCAGGTCAGACTGGACACTGAGCAAGGTATGTGGTCTGTGCGCCAGCTACCAAGGTGGGACAATAAGCCTGAGGGCTCAAGAGTCTTGGGATCAGCAGCTGAAGGAGACCATGACCTGTGGGCCTGTTTCTAAGTAGAACAAGCATCAAACAATAGCTTTTGGAGATACTCATAGCATTTCAGTGTGTGTGTGTGTGTGTGTGTGTGTCCAATAAGCAAAAGAGGAGGAAGAGGTTGGGGTTGTCTGTGTGGTTTATGGCCATGTGATTGCAGTTTATTTTCATGCTGGTCAAAGCGCTGGCATCTCTGGTGATTTGCGTGGCCAGCCAATGTGTGTCTGTGCATGAGGATGCCTTCTGGGGAAACACATTCAGCCTCATGGGGAAACATACTCAGCCTCACTACTGGTTGAATTTACAAATGGGAATAGCAGCAGTTCAGCTCTGCTGGACTGGGCCAGGAGGGAACTCATCAGTCCCCATGACTACCAGATTTAGCTCCAATGGACCAGGAAGCAAAAGTCCCCAGGATAATGAAGCTAACCTAATCTAGCACCATTGCCATATAAAACCAGTGAATGTGTTCCTCCTGTGCAAGCACATCATGTGTCTCTACAAAAACCTCAATTTGATATTACTGAAAATATCGAGCCATTCCAGCTTCTTCTCATGCTAGAAGCATCTGATGCCTTCTAATCCTTTCTTATTCCACAGTTGTTAGTTTTGTGCTATCTTTGCTACAGAAATGGACTGATCTGAGATTAGAAATATCATCATGCCAATAACACATAGCATGCTGCCAGCAATCTACAGACATGCCATTGAAGCTGCTGTGTCAAGAACCCCAAATTCCATATATATCATGTTTGAACTGTTCTGATTTTTCAGTCTTCAGTAAAACTAGTAGAAGTATCCCACTATATCTGTGTGAGTTCCTGTATCATGTTACTGGTCAAAGCTGTATTGTTTCCATGCAGAGAAATGCTGTCACATCAAACTTGGAATTAATTTTGGTTTTCCATAACTGAACAAAACCAAAGTTGTCAAACCATTGCGACTGAATTCCAGTAGAATCATAGAATAGTTAGGATTGGAAGGACAAGACAATCAAGACAGTTCATAGAACCTTTCAGGAACTTGTTTTTCACCTGAAATTGTGAGCTGGGAAATGGGAGAAGGATACTGAAGGGGTAGGCTGTTCTGCTACTAGAGGAAATGCAGTGTAAGCTTTGAGCCCTCATTGCACAAGCCAAGCACAGAAAGTCGATGCTATGAATTTATGAAGATAAAATGTGACCAGAAAAACCCTCACCATGCTCTGCTTGATCCTATAAACCCTTGCACATCGCACCACAAGATCTAATCTTTTGTAGTTGACAGCACTATTGGTGCTTCATAATATGAAAGAAAATAAATCCCAAGGAAAAAAAAATAAAGCTCACATAAAAGCTTGGTTTAACTTTTGTTTTACTTCTCAAACACCTTTTGCTCACCCTGACTGATCTTAGCCTGATCAAATGGAAAACAAATCTTCACAGAAATAACACAGCTGTCTTTCTGGGCTCTCAAATCCTTTGGAGGGGTGGAGAGGGCGTTCAGAACCTAAAAGAGGTTTTCTCTGGTTCTCTCTTCCCTCCTTTTCAATATCACAAAAAAACCCTGGAGTGTAGAAACCGGTGTGAATTCCACAAAGATAGGAAGGGCAAAACCTCAAATATTTTTAGCAAAATGGAAAAGTTAAAGGAAAGAAAAGTTAAGGAATAGCAGTGGCAATGACAGCAGGAAAATTCAAACACAGAGTTTTGAATTTTCATATATTAAATTTATTAAGCACATGCAAGTATTTAAATAAAAACTTGCAAGCATGCCCAGTCTTAATATTCTGTCCTCAAAGGAGATATGAAGACATGAGAGGGGCAATAAATTCAGTAACAGAGTTCAGAGGTCCTCTGCCATCATTTATGCAGGAGAAAAGAAACAAGGATGAAAGCAAGAGATGGAATGTCTGGCAGCCATAAGTATCTACAGCAACTCTGATATAGGAGATTGAGCAAGGAATAAGGAAACAGGATGGCAAGAAAACTTTGCTCATTGGATCTTACAACATTTGTCACAGAGTGTGAATGAATATGGCAAAAGCAAATGGAAAATCTCTCTTCTGGGGGAAATTCTAGACTGTGCATTGACAGGAGCCTAATACAGGAACTTGAAAACATATCGCTAGAAAACTGAGAAGACAAAAGCGCATCATTGCCAGCACCAAACTAAAAACAAAGCCCAAAAGTAGGCATCTGAAGGAATAATAATAAAAAAAAACCCATTACAGCCTACACATATGCACAGCCACCCTTGCAGAAACCCACCAGTACTCAAACAAACCACAATCGCAACAGAAAGCTGAACAGCTAGGTCCACAGCCTGACTGATCCTAGTCCAGGTAAGGCATTATAAGGCTCTCAGAGGGAGGTGGGGAGAAGATTTCTACTTGTCCTATGTTTCTAGTGGCTAATTTTGTAATTGTTCTTCAGTAACAACAACAAAAACACTGTAAAACTGTACTGAACAGCAAACGAGAACATGCCTACGGCAAGAGACAGCTTTTTAAACTTCCATCTTGCTAGTGTCTGACTATATGAATAATGTCACTATGTCACTGCCTTTGCTGCTTTCTATTACAGTATTCTTCCCCCACTTTTATTATGCTATTCTATTTCAACTTGATGAATTATCTATATTACTTTTTTTGAGAAATATTCCCTCTAGGGATGGACATACTTAGCTCAGAATGTTTCCAGCAGAAAAAGGAAAAAAAAGAAGAAGAGAAAAAAGAACTTCCACATCTCTACTTTTTTTAAGGTACCCCGGGGAGTAAGACATAATTATCCTGTGACTGCCAGGCAACTCTTAGCAGAGGTAATGTAATTATTTCATTAATGAAAATTAGTGGTGTTAAGAAGTGATGCACTGGCAAGCCTAGACAGAATGAAAAAGGAGTCTGTTAGCAGAGAACAAGAACGGGAAGCTGAGAAACCAAGATGGGGTCCCCCAGCTTTTTCATTGGCATTGAGTTTGCTTTTCTATTCTTTTCTCCATTGTTCCAGAAGTGATACTTGTTTACAAGTGAATACAAGTGATTTTTGTCACTTATTCAACCAAAGATAATAGGCTCAGTAACTTACTCTTTGAAAGCACCACAAAATAACAAAATAACTTTCCCCACTGTTATAGAAAGAGAATAGGTGTTTATGCTCTAGATTACATAGAAAAGCAGATTTCATGTTTGAGAGACCAATTTGAGGTCAAAGTCTGTGACTTTATGGATGTAGTTTTTATTTTATTCTTCTCTCCAACATGAGAAATGAAAGAAATGCTAAGTCACCTTCTCTTTGTGGGTTATAGTTATTAATGGATTTTGTTGCATTTCTGCATTCCAGCAGATTCTAACAAGCACTGCTGGTAAGACCTCTTCTCCCTTCTGCAGTACCAAGGAATGAGGACTCCACAGGATGGGCACACGTAGTTTAGCTTATTCGCCACAGTTACAACAGCCTATACTTTCATGTTAATATGGTAGCCCATTCCCATAGTGGTGTGACTCAATCCCAGCTGGCAACTAAGTACCATGCAGCCACTCACTCAATCTCCACCTGCCCCCTGGTGGGATAGAGAGGAGAATCAGAAAGGTAAAACGTGTGTGTTAAGGTAAGAACGGTTTAATAATTGAAATAAAATAAAATATTATAATAATATAAAAATAATATTATTATTATAATTGTAATGAAAGGGAGACAACAAAAAGAGATAAATACTTCCCCCCCCCAAAAAAAAAAAAGTGATGCACAATACAACTGCTTAACACCCACTGACCGATAACCAGCCCAACCTGAGCAACAGTCAGCTCCCTCTGGCCAACCTCCCCAGTTAATACCCTGAGCATGACATTGTATTGTATTGATTCAGAGAAATCTCCAGGAACTTGCCAACAAAGTTTAAGTTGACAAGCAGGTGTTCTTCATTACAGCGCCAGGAGACACAGGGGATAGCTCCTCCTAGCATGCCTCCCAGAACTGCTAAACAAGCCATCCTTGTTATAGTCACTAAGGATACATATGCATTACGTACATACATGCATATTCATGAGGCTACTTGTGTAGCATCATTCTTCCAGAAAGTTTC
>JANHGB010011880.1:49289-144313 GCA_026283785.1 Coracopsis vasa | reverse complement strand
ATCCTCGTGGCCCTCCTCTGGACTTGTTCCAACAGTTCCATGTCCTTTTTATGTTGAGGATGCCAGAACTGCACACAGTACTCCAAGTGAGGTCTGACGAGAGCAGAGTAGAGGGACAGGATCACCTCCTTCGACCTGCTGGTCATGCTCCTTTTGATGCAGCCCAGGATATGGTTGGCTTTCTAGGCTGCGAGCACACACTGCCGGCTCATGTTAAATTTCTCATTGACCAACACCCCCAAGTCCTTACACATTATCCAGAAAATCAAGCATTTTTCTGATTCTAAAGCACTGTGACCTCTGTTATTCTGAATTTGGGAGGAAATTATGTACTGAGACTAGCAATTTGTAAGTTCTGTTTTGAGTACTGTCACATACAATGGAAAAGGTGGGCTAATATATTCCCTGAAGTGCAGTTACAAATTTTGTGAGTAATTTTGAGTGCTTTTTGGTAACATACTTTACAACAGTCCCACCAGGGTAGCAGAGAGATTGAAGAAAAAAGTCGCATGTTTGCATATGTAATAATAGGAAAGGTGACTGTAACAGTCCTTCAGCTTTTGGATCTTCACATAGGATTTGCAAACCTGATGTTCCCAAGGACAGAACCCTAGGGCATGCCTATTGCTTGCAAAGAATCCAAGTGTGACCCTCTTAAACAAGCTGGAAGTTTCCCTTGTGTTTTATTTTGTGTGAGTCAAACTAATTCTTTCGGATGAAACTAGTTGTAATGGCACTTAAAAGTTTCAGCAATGTAAAACAATCTTTGAAGGTATGTGGAGACATATGGCTTTCACAACTATCTAATGGTGACCATATTTTATTATTTTCTTCTGCAGTTCAGAGATTTATATGTGTCGGTAATTAATGAAAATACAGGATTTCTGCATTGTTATTCACAAAAATAAGGAGGGTTTGGGGTTTTGGGTTTTTTGCTTCATTTAGATATGCATGATCTTTTAAGAATGTAAAGTGAAGAAATGCTAGCACTTAGAAATAGTTCTGAGATAATTCACAATGAAGGCTCTCTTATGAAAAACAGTTCTGTCCCCCAGTTTCCTCATCCCCCAAAACTAAGGAACAAATTTTCTGGGTTATAATACAGGACTGTTTTCTTACACTTCTAGTGTCCTGATTTGTGCCTGGTCTTTGACTGGGGTGATACCTGGTGTTTAGATAGCTCTGTATCTTACAGAGGCATCCCTGCAACTTTTGTGTGAAGTCTACTATTGCTACCCTTTTTGCTCCACTCCAAGGATGAAGCCTTTCAGCTTCTCCTTTTTGAGTGTTCATTTTAGCCAATTTATGTAACTTCTGATGCTCAGAAACTTCTTGTGTGTTTTGTGACCCCCTCGGCCACAGTGAATAATTCATTAACAAATCACAAACTGAAATAGTTTGCACAGATTGTCAAGCAATTTTAGTTTTTAACAACTTCAACAGAATAATTGACAGATAGGCATTTGGCACTGCTCTGGAGCTTTTCTGTACTGATGGGTTTAACACAGACTATTTCAGAGTTATAAGGAAAAGATCTGTTTCTGTCTAACTGGGTTGTTACACTTTGAGGTTGTCAAATAAATAGAAGTTTCAAAGAACACCATGTATTCTACCACCTTTAAGATTAATTTTCTTCTTTTAAAGTCTAGGGATTCCATCAAGTTGGATGACCTGAAGGCAGAGGTGTCACCACGAATTTCAGCAGAAGATCTGATTGATTTGTGTGAGTTGACAGGACCTAATCATTCCAAAACACCTGTAAAGAAGACAAAGTCTAGCAAGCCAAAGTTGCTGGTGGTGGACATCCGTAACAGCGAAGAGTATCCTTCAAATCTGAGTGCCGCCTTGCCAAATCATGCTTGTGTTAATTACTTCCTCATTGTCTGCAGGCAGTGAAATGTTAGAATGGTAGATAATGGAAGGGATGTGGTGGAGGTACAGTGCAAGGACTGATAGCAGACTTTGTTGTGGACAGACTCGGTTTGCAGAGAAGAGAACATATTTTTGCCTTCCCATTTTAAGCTATGGGTCTAGTTAAACCACTTTGTACCAGTGACACTTTTTTATGACAAGTGTTGTCAGTAGACCTTCCTTGTTTAGTATTTTGGAAGGGTGTGAGGCTTTCCAATTAAGTGGACGGGAGATAAAGATGAGTTAATAGCTCATGTGCTTTGCCAGTCCCTCAGTGGAAAATCAATTCCTGTTAAATGCCTTCTTGGTACTGTCAGGAAATGCAGCCATATGGCTGCCTAACATATCCTCTAGTTACCTTTAAGACTTTTCTGATTATAAGCTATCTTGAAGCTGTATTTTTATCAGCAACTTACTTACTTGTTCTTTTTCAAATACATACTTTTCTGTGTGTGAAATATTTTTTTAAATTGTTTTCCTGAAGTAGTGTAGTTATGGGGCTGGGTTTGTTTGGGATTTGGAATGGGGAGCCCTTCTTACAGATGTGCTTTGCCAGGAACACAGACTTTCATCAACATCCATCTAAAAGTGAGAATAATGATAAGATTTCATTAGAGATAACTGTTAACATTATGCCGAGTATTTGGGAATATACTTGGTTTGTTGGGTTTTTTTAAGTATTTCTCCTTTCATAATAGCAAAGGTGATGTAGAAGTTGGTTTTGTGGTAGGTGTACTCTTAGCTTGCTGTGTCACAAGCTTAAAACCAACTTACCTACATATCTACATTTGCCTATTAGGAATTAATGTTTTTAGCTTAATGGGCAAACAGTACTCAATGGAAAAATTGCACAAGAATCATGAGATTTAGTCCACCTTTTACTTTCAGAAAGGAGGATCATTCCTTTTACATACATCTGGCTTGTTCTTAGAGATCTCCAATAAGAGAGATTCAACCAACACTCAAACATTTATGATTAGAAAAGATCTTCCAGTGTCCAACAAATGCACTAACATACTACATGCTTACTAGAAAAGTGTAAATTCAAGACAGTGAAATGAATGATGGATTGGTGCCAATATTTGGGCTAAAATATATAGTAAAAAAATAAAGAAATAATGTTTCAATTTCATCTTTTTCATCTAGCTTGTTAAAATACCACTTTAGAGGTAATTGTGTATGCAGAAAAACACCGCTACTGATATTTTTCTCTATTAAATTTTTAGCAATATTTGTGACAAAGTAGGATGAAGTAGAAAAATGAATCTTATTTTTACTATGTAGAGGTAAATTTATTATTTACGTAGTAAACAGAATAGTATAATTGGACTGTTCCAAATTAAAACTGTTTATTTTTAAGGAATTACAATTTTATTGTAGGCCAAACTTGAATCTGTAATGTGATCCGCTGTGTAGTTTAGACAGAATGGTCAAAAAAACACAAGAAATAGTTTTTCTTTTTCTTGCATGTATTAATTTCATGCATCAGGTAAGTATTCCAGTTAGGCAGAGATACATGTGTCTGAGTAGTTTGACTCTTTATTTTCTGGACTTCAGCAGCTTCTTTACTCCTGGATCTAGATTGTTGAAAACATGGTCTTCTTTATTCAGAAAACAGTAAAAATGTGGGATGTTTTCTGAGAATTAATTTCTTCATCAAAAGGGAATACTTTTCAGATTCAGTTTAAGAGAGAATTCCCTGGAATTAAAAACTGTAAAAGCTTATTGTTACTGCGTAGAAAGGTTTGATACAACCAAGTTAAATAATGTTTCTATTTCTACATGCATCATTTTGTTACTAACTATTTAAGCTACTTCCTAGAAATCATCAAGGAGAATGCAGAAGGAGAGCAAGTAATATAAAATGCCTGGACTACAGTTGTTGCACTGAAAGGCAACTTTCAGTGTATCTGTGTATAGTAATAATTTTTTTATATTATAATCAGGATCAAAGTCAAGGTGTTTGCTTAGATGTTTCTGTAGCTTTCCTAATAGCTTGATAGTAGATTCTACTCTACTGTTGTACTAATCTTATTCTATTCTAGCACAGTAGATTCAAAATTTCAATTATTTGAAATTATTTGACTGTGAGGTGTTTTATAAAGCTGTCTTTCATGTGACAGACCACTGTGAGGTGTTTCAAAAATATGGTCATTTCATATGTTTTAGTGTTAGTCATCTTCATTGTCTGTGCCTGTCGTGCACTCTCACTTTGTTTTCAGTGTGATTTGAAAAAAGCATGAGAGGACTTTCAACAAGTATCAAACATGTTTCATTTTTCATACTAGGATGTACTTGAAAGCTAAGGCGTTGTTTTGTAATAAAGCTCACATTCCAAGGCCAAGAGCTATTGGCCCTTTTTGTATTAAGACAGCTTTGTAACAGAAGACTTTCTAATGAAAAGGTAATAAACTCAAAGCAGTGCCTGTGTTGGCCAGCAATTCATCTAAGGCTCATTTCTTTAAGCATGTTAGCAGAAATACTGGCAGCTTTCCATTCCTGGTACAAAAAGTTATAGCTGCATACTTATGGTCTCTCAGTCTGTAGCATAAAATCTTGGCCTTTTTGTTGTCTTAGTACTGGAATGTTTTAAATGGTCGCATAAGGTTAGGGAGCGTGTGAATGACAAAAAAAATCATTTTGGATCTGTCTAGTTTGATACTAATGTTGGTATCAAATGTATTTATATTTTAAAAGATTAGATCAAGTTTCTCTGAGCAGTTAAGCATAGTTGTAATGTAAGTGTGAGCAACTAAATCTGTCCAAAGTAATTTTCTGTCTAACTGATGGTTGTTTCAGAACTTTTACTGTGGTCAGTAGCAAAGAGAGTAATGTGGTTATAAATGGGATTGAAAAAAGGGGTTTGGCACAGATTAGTTAAGGAGAGATGTCATAATTTTCCCCTTCAAAATAGAAACAAACTAACAACACTAATGAATGGTACGTGATCATCTTTTGTTCTTTCAAATGTTTTTCTATAGCCATGTTTATCCCAAACTATAACAATGATAATCATAAAGCTGAAAGTGTTACACAAATCACAAGAAATCCATGCTAATATTAACCTAAGTCAATTAAATCTTATCTCCATTTAAGGCACCTCCTTTATTAAAAATTATTCTGGAATTTAATTATAAATTAAGCTAGCTTTCTGCAGGTACAGTTATAAAGAGTGACTAGTTGGATATTTGATATTGTGAATATTTTTGCAGAACTTTTCTGTTTTCTGTTTCCCATCTTGTCAAAGCTGTTCTTTCAAATTGTTGGGGAAATGGAGTGTTCCCAGGCTTGTGTGTGCAGTCCATGAAAGTAATTCAGAGGTTTGTCAAGGTCATGGTGCATTTTCAAATTCATAAAAAGCAACGTAGTAGTGGTCCAGCTTAATTTTATGGAAGAGACTTTCACATTCAGTATTTGATCATAAAATCTCATTGAATAATCATCCTTTGAGAGTGAAGCACAACTGGCTATATCTCAGTGTTGCTTGCACTTGTATGTTGTTTTCTTTTCAATACCCAATACAAACTTACTGGGACTGCAGATAATATATATGATGCTCATTGTTTGGCAATCTAAGTGCATGTACCTTAGAATTTCAATTTGGATCAAAATTGCAGGGGACTCATGGGGCTTGTCAGAAGTCTAAGGAAATTTTCCAGTAATCCCCATTTAGTTTTGGTTCTCATTGCAAGTACTTCCTTTTGCATAAAGCATCTCTGGAAGAGGTGCTCCTGCTGCTTATTGGTAATTGGCTCCTGTTATCAGACTAGAGCTGATTTGAAGTAAAATCCATGAAAATACGTATAATGTGGATAGTGGTTCTTTAGCACAAAGTGTTTCGTTTAGCAGATCAGTTTCTGTAGTGTTGTGCTATGTCCTTCATGGAAAAACAACTCTTCATTCCATCCTTTTTTTTCTAGGTAGTGTCAGAAGTTGTTTTCTTCATAAGAGTAAATAATCAAGGAGGTTAGTCAAAATACACTAGCGTAAAAGACCAGCACTGTTATAGCATGACAGCCAGAATGAAGAGTAGGTTCCCCCTACAGCTTTGCATGTACCACAGATTTCCCTGCTTTTCAGATGTCCTTAACTGATCTTCCTAAGCTTTAACCGTGGCCACATTTCAGGCAGCATCAATGTCCCATTTGCATCAGCATTTACTGGAGAAGGCGATCTTGTCCAGTGTCCAGCAACTGCCACACTCCAGAGCTTTAAAGGAAGAGTTGTGGTGATTGTAGGAAATGCAGTGAAGAGCACAGCTGCTGTAAGTATATTACTATAACGTGTATGTTTATACTTAAAAACACATCAATGGCATGAGTGCAGACAGTAGTAAATAAATGCTGGAGTCTGGGTAATTCTGATTAGTAACTTTGGGTATGATGATAGGATTTGGAGTGATTTTTCTGTTGTTGTTCATTTCCGCTTCTAGACCAAGACATATTTCTCTTTAAGTGCGTAAAATGCGAAGAGCCAAACGGAGATTATTTCAATGACACCTTACATGTTTGATGGTGGGTTATGCAGCTTTCAACAATTACATTGTAAAACACCAAACATCCTAATTTACCTCGGTAGGATCCTAACCATTCACTAACCTCCTGAGGAATAGGAACAAGAAAAAGAAAGTGCTTTGGTATTCACTAATGAGTGTCTATGGGAGATATCCCACATACTACCAAGTAATTTTCCAGGACCAGTCAGAAATGTTTTCTCTGAAACAAAGGAAAACTGTAAGTATTCTGTTTAAAACAGAGCAAAGGAACAACCTGAAACAAGTGTGTGATGGACAGAAAGGATAGAGGCTTTTACAGTGTAGATCGTGGATTACGCCATAGTTAAGAAGGTACAATTTTCTCCTGTAATGTAGTGACACTTCTTATGCAAACTTAGATTTTTTAAAAAATGTTTTTTAAATGAAAATTGAATCTTTCCTTTGCAGTGCAGCTAAAGAAAACTTTCAGTGTACTTAATAAGTGCAGGTACTTAAGTCATGTGAAAGGGTGCTGCCTTATCCTCTAAACCCTGACTTTCTGCAGCTGAGACAATGTTGACCCAGTTTAACTGGGATTGTCAATATTATTGCATTTCCATAGAAGAGAAATGCTGCTTTTCCTCTTGATTTGCCTTTAGAGTTCTTGAAAGTCTAACTAAAGAGTGTAGAGTTTTAAACAGCAACAAAATACTGGATTGACCAGTTTGACCAGAAATTAATTAAATACTGGAGCCTAAATACTGGTAGGGACTCACCACCTCTATCACGCCCTTAAAGTACATATAAAACCAGCCTCAATTTGACTGCATTGATAAAACTTAGAATGTCTTCCTTTTGTGGATTATTTTTTTAAGGCCAGTTTCAATTTTACTCTGCATGACTACATAGAACTGTTTTCCAGTATTCACAAATTTAACCACTCCAAAACTGTATAGCTTGAGGCTTGACAAGAACAATAGCTGATACTTTTAAAATTCTATTAGGTAATCCAATCATATGAAAAATTGCAGTTGTGAATGCTTGGAAACAGAACAGTTTTGTACAAAGAAATGTAAGATGTTCAGCTTAAAATGTACTTTTTCTAAACAGTTATGTATTTCCAGCTGAAAAGGAATGAGCCATAAATTATACCCTCCACCATAAAGGAGAATTTTTTAGAAGCACTCACTGGTATTTACTCCATTAAAAATATGGAGACTGGCACTGTAAGATGTTTGGTTTAAATTTATGCAGGAAGGAGAGAGGTGGGGATAAATGTGGAAAAAACACTGATTTTTTTAGGGGACTATTTGTAATTAGAAGGTTGAATCTTTCAGTTGTGCTTAGTATCAGTAGCCTACTTGGCATCATTAAATAAATAATAAATTAAAAAAATTTTAAAAGCAAAGTTGAGTGTACTGAACAGACACGTAGAAAAAGCCTTTTTCCCCTTTTCGCACTTTTCTGTTTGTATCTTTTGTATTTGATTTAGTGCCAGATGATGAAACATTTAAATTGGAAATAAAATGCTGTCTAGAACTAGATAGATGAGAGGGAAACCTGAAAACTTCATCACAGCACTGTTCCAGCAGGAGGCAAAGGAAGCCAGGAGTGCCACAGACTTAAGCATAGCTCTGACTCTAGTTGAATGCTTCGTTAGGACAGAATTACAACAGAGTGATCCTGCTTGTTAAACCATTTAATTTACTCACCCTAAAGCTAAATGAATAGATTGGCTGATGTACAAGAGCCTTACTGAATGTGCCATTAGCAGCATAAAGGTATTGTAAAGAGGAGCTTGCACTGAACATTGTGTTGTGATGCTTGGCTCATGCTTCTCTGCGGAATACTCCTTCTGTTAGGCTGGTTCTCACTTCATGCCAGCCTTTCTTCTCTGAAGGGATTCTGGGCACTTGGTAACAGAGCAGATACTTGTTTGTCTCTGAAAATAGCAGGAAACCTCTACATAAAAGGCATTATGCTGGAGTTAATCAACCAGATTCTATTTTGCTTTCTAACTTTTAAGTAAGTGGTAGCATCTCTAAGTGAATTAAATCCCCTTTTCCCACATCCACTGATAGATAAGTACCTTGTAAATTCCAGTACAGGCAAGGGATCATTACAGCTGGGAGAATAATACTTAAATATGCAATGAGTGCTGAACTGTAGCTTCTTTTTTTTTGGTGTATGGCAAATAGCATGTCTTCTGATTTTTGTCACTTTCAAAGTCTGAGATACAGCAAGTACAAAGGCAGATGGTAGTTATGCATATGTAGGATGGGAATTGGTTTTTTGGTCCTTTTTTGGAAGGGGGACATTACTTCTTCATCTCCCCTCCTTTAATCAACTCTGAGGCCCTAAGCTATTATCTGTTTTCATTTCCAACTTTTTGCCTCTGTTACCACAGTGTTGACTGAAATTAGAACAGGAAAATACCTTGCCTGTTATTAAATCATAGTCCAGCAACTCAGTTTTGACAGTGACACACTTCTGCTTGTGTGATGTGGAGGTTTAATGTATATGTGTTTCCTGGTGGTTTGATAAATGCTCAAAAAACATGTGTCTTTATAGCAGGGAAGTAAATTCTAAACCATAACGTCTGATTGTTACATTGATTATTTTTTGTCTAGATAAGTTATGCTGCTATAAATATGTTGTCTAGACAATTTCTACAAGTTACTGAAGCAGTCATGCTTATTGCATCACAGTAGCTAAAAGATAAAATGTATGAATTATCTGCTAATAGATAAAATGTATGAATTATCTCCAAAGCAAAGACAAGCAGTCCTGATTTTCCATGAGATCTTTCTGACCCATTTCAAGGCAAGAGGGAGAGGGTCAAGTTCAAGATTCTTTCTGTATAACATATTCCTAGCCTGAAAAAACCTATATTTTCTGTATGAAAGTAACATTTTCTTTCTCTCAGTACACTATAAAAAATGCATTTCTTGTTGTAAGAAATCTGAGACATGTAGGTTAAAGTGTCCAGTTACCACTGAATTTGGGTGATTTTGTTGTTGTCTTCCTCAAGCTTATTAAAAAGGCATTGCCAGAGAAGCAAGTCCCTGCATGTTGAAGTTGATTTCTTGTTACAAACTTGTCTTAAAAACACAAATGGATACCCATTAAACTTCATAGGGCGATCTGAAGATTGGATGTTGCGTAGAATACTAAAGGGCAGGTGTATTCATGCTCCTAAAGGCAGATACATTTAGTTAGAAGGGTCCAGTGAAATCTCTGGAGTGAAAGTAAATAGAAATTAGGTGATAAATTTCTTGAGATGTTTCCACTATACACCTTTTAGATTCTACATTTCCTTGTAAATATTCTCTGCAGAAAAGTGATTGAACAAGGTGAATGAAAACTGAAGGTGCTTTCTCTTTGCAGGGATAGAGGGGCTCCTTATGATTCCCAGAATGGCTTTTTTCGTGTTTGTTTTATTAAGGCATCACCCTCCCTTCTACACTCAGACTACTGGAATCATCAGGAGCCTCTTTGTTGCCTTTAAAGAGGAAGAGATTAACTAAGACTGAAAGACTTAATCAGCAACAATCCTGCTGATTGTAACTCTACCCAAAACATGGTTAAGTCTTCATTATTTTATTCTGTAAAGTTTGTATTATTGTAACGTGCATAGTGAATGCATGTTTTCCTTCATCAACAGAAAGTAGCCCAGCTGCTGTTGCCAGTACATTGCTCTTCACACAGCCTGAGAAAGATACTTGGGCTGCCAGCCAGGAGTGGTGTTCTGTTTTTGAAATTCGGCCCCTGTCAGTGGCTTGGGTTAATTTGCTCTGAATGCCTAAGGTACAGCAAAGTGACCTAAATATTCCCCCATCCAGCTAGGTATGAAAGAGGAAAGGGGTAAAATGAAAGATGGAGTCTCAGGAGCAGAATCTGAGTGTTCCTTTTCCTCTTCTGAAGTAGGTGCCAAGGAAAGCAGGCTACTTCTATACCTCCAAATAGGTTCCCTCTCTTAATTTTTATTGAGACCAGTGGCTACAGTTACTGTAAATTTTAGTTGGTTATTTGATGTAGACATTGTTTGGCACATTCGGGTGCCTAATTTCACAGAGGTTTGGATGTTCCCAAGGTGAAGGATTGCAGAGCCCTCCACTTTACCTATCGAAAATATCTGACTTCTGAGAGATGCTGGCAAGCAGGATCTCAGCTCTTCTCAATCATCTGGGAGATCTGTAAGGACAGGAAAGATGAGAGGTGATGAATCCTGAATCCTGGAGTGATGCTGTCAGGGTCCAGAGTTTCATTCAGGCATATCAGCCTTGGGTTATACTGTCTTTGTGGGCTGCACCTCTGAAAGAGCACCCTTGTCCTTGTATGAGCTTGCATGGTTTAGGTTTTATCCATATCACTCACGGGTACTGCATTGTAACATAGAATTATCACTTTCTGGTGCTGTTTTTCAGCTCTAGAGTGTTCCCTAAACTGTATCTGAATCAGCTTTTGAAGGATACTGACTGACTGCTTCAGGAGGGAATGTATCCATTGTGTGGGAAGTCCAGTGACTTTTGTTCTAATGTTTAAGAAGAAATTAGGACAAAACTGGCAGTTTGAGTAGTGTTAGTTAAAAGTACTGAAAATCGCAAAGAAAGGTTTTACGCTAACAAGTATTACTTTGAACGATTTTCAACATCTAGGGCAATTTTTAGACTTGGTGGAGTGGTATAATCTTTCAGGAAGACTCCTGCTTTTTTTTTTATATTCTAGCCAGCTGCTATGCATCTTTATAAAATTACATATTTCTGTTCACTAGCAGCTTTTTTTTATTTTCTGTTGAATTAAGAATAGAATAGGTTTGCTTTCTGCATTTTAATTTTACAATCCATACAACTGTATTGGGTGAACTGAACATATTTTGGTCAGTATAAATTAGCTGCATTATAACAACTAAATCTCTACAATTGAGTTTTCATTTTCAAGTGCTCACTCTCAGCCTGGTGTTGGTTTTTTTTAATATGTTTTTGAAATGGAAAAGTAAAAATGCAGGTGTTTAAAATTTATTACTTGGAGAAATGTGTTTATTCTCACTTTAATTCTCAGTAAAATTTATTCTGAAACCAGCTATTAAGTACTTGTTTGTGTAGGCTTGTTTTCAAATCTTTGCATGTAAATTACCTATAAGTGACTGCTGTATTTTCGTACTGATGAATAGAAAGTGCTCCTTTTTGGCCAGGTCTGCGTATAAGGATTTTTCCTTGATCTTGTTAAGAGCAGGTTGCCTTTTTTTTTTTTTTTTTTTTTAAGTGTGTGTTTGCACATAATTGTGCTTTTTGTATTTCCATTCAGTTTATGCTACTGACCATTAACTAGACACTGTTTCGTTGATATGGGAGGCTTTAGGGGCCTTTTTTGCCCTTGGTGTTATAGTGCCATTTCATTTCTCTGGAACCGTTTAATATAAGAAGTAAAAAAAGTAGCTCAGTAAAACAATCTTGTGTGCTGGGTCTGCATTGTGTCATATGGAAAGTATTGTTTAAAAAGCTCTAGACTGCTCACCTTGACTATGGTGTGCTTTCAGAGTGGTGACTGAAGTCATACAGCAAAACAGTTTGCAGTCCTTAAGAGGTTTCTGTAGCATATGCTTATTAATGAAAACCTACTAAAAATCTTGTGGCAATGGATGAGTACTACAAAATTGGGTTGATATTTCTCCTTCAGCTTTTAAAGTATCTCTTTTTCTTCTGACTCTTTCAGAATATGATATTAACATTTATAACCTGGTAACATTTGTCACAGCAGTCTTTTTTTGGTATTCCGGTAGAGTATGATACTCCTCCGTCCCTCCCAACTTGCCCTTTAATTACAACCTGTCACAAGAATGTCTGAAGGTGAATAATGTGTACATAGCAACCCTGATGGCTAGCCTGAAGGGTGCTGGGAATGATGCCACTCAAGCTGTTGTGTTATTAGACTCTTTGCTGTAGACAGTCTAAAAATGTGATATGCCTGGCGTAATACATTTGACATACTTGAAAGCTGTGATTTCACTGCTTGGAACAGGGTAGTAGAAACATTTTGATAAATGCTCCAGTGTGCAGATTATTAAGGTTCTTGATGGTACTTAAAGAAGCAGTCCTGTTATGCTGTTTGTATTGAGAGCAGCACCAATACAGGGTAAAATGTTTAATATTTCTCCAAATTTTGATATGGATTTGCTGTGATCTTGTCTGTCTTTAAAGGCCTGACTTCTTGTATCTGCATGAAAGAGTCTTAGCTGACTGCTTTCAAGTGTAAATTACAAATTTCTGGCTCAGTTATGCTCACCAGGAAAGCTGTTTTATGTAGAATAGATTGATGCATTACTTAATAGAGGAACAGTGTTTCCATAGTTTTCACCAAAGCCATCACATAGTAGTCATTAAACAAGTTGTTCACATATTCATCCTTTCATATGTAATATTTGCTGTGAAAGTAGAAGGAGGAAGTTCAATTGAAACACCAGATGCAGCCAGTAAAAACACAGTAAGTAACTGAACTTTCTTGGAAAGTGCATTTTGAGGAAAGGCCACATGAGGCAGAAAGGGAAAAAGCCTTAGTCTTGTAGCATCCCTCTAATCCTCTGCCTCAGACAAGCATAACTCATTTTGCCCAACTAGTGGTGTTGTCTAGATGGAAAGAGAAGCACTACAGAGGACTGTGATCCATTGATGGTATGGGAAAACAGATATATCTCAGAAGTAATGTCAACACAAACAGTTGATAAATTTGAGAAAGTATAATCAATATATAAATGACATAAGGTCCATTTCTATTTAAAATCAACCTGAATAGTGGAAATTTCATTGTGCACTATTTTTATAGGTTTCAATAAATCTCTCTTTAAAATGTAGGTGCTTTACAGGTTACTAAGGGTGATGTAACCTATTTGCTTATCTACTCACCATGTTATCATCTGTCTTAAGAGCACCTCTGTAAATTAAATTGTTTAGTGGACTACAAATTACGTATTCAGGTACCTGTTATTAAGCTTCTAGTTGACAAGTTATGATAGCATTTGGAAAGGAAATAGAGCCCATGTGTGAAGCGTAAGGTGGCAGTTTCTGCTATAAAAAGTCTGTGGCATTAATTCAAAAAAACACCTTGGGCTTTTTTGTGGACCACTGATTTTTTTCAACTTTTTAGGAAATTTTTTTTATTTCTTGGGTTTAAGTTACTGACATTTGAACGTTAATGAGGGTCACATTGTGGAAGAAAACTGTGTAGGTATTTCAAATGGTCTGTCCTCTCATGGCACTCCATCAGTACACATGCCAGAAATAACACTTTCACGTGTTTTGAAAATATGGCTTCATACAGTATATTTTGGCAGGCAAAGTTACCAGGTGGTGCTGGAACATTTCAGAAACATGGTGAACAAGTTCCTGTTCTTGTCTGTGACAGACGTACTCCTCTGTCTGGGAGAGGAAGGCACAAACATGTACTGAGGAACAGAACTATAAAAAGTCAAAGCTTTAACTAGGAAGACTGCAGTACTAGTTAGAGACTACTTCTAAATCTACTCTTCACTGAAAGTTACTGTTTCTACTTTCAGTGACACAATGTAAGAAGGCAGAAGATAAAACTAGGAATGTCTTTAATCGGATCAAATCCTGTGACCCTATGATTTAAGCCTTGACATTTTGCAGTTGTGAAGACAGGTGTATGTGCAAAGCTCTTGAAGGTTGATATTTGGAGTATGATGGCAGCTCTCAGTTTATGGCAATATACATGCCTTTGGGCTCCTGACTCGCAAATAATTCCCACAGTGGTGGGGTACCAGTAGCAGTACTCTGCTTTCTGTATTTTCCCTGGCTGTATGTTGAGATGCAGTATTTGGAGCTGTATTTGGAGCCTTTTTCACTGAAGATATGTAAACAACTGCAGACTGTTCTGTGACAACTTACAAGAGAAAAAAAAGGCAGTTCATCTTGTGGTATATCATCTCATTGTGCTCTTGTGCCTTCTGCCTGTCATTTGCTGACAGCCATAGACTCTGCAGTTGCATGCTTCATGGAGGCCCTGCAAGAAGTGAGAGATTCCTCACAGTAAGATTATAAAGGAACCTCTTGTCATACGTAGTGAAGAAAATTTATTTCCAGCAATAGGCTGGTTACCAAAGCAGTTCTAAAATACAGAGGAACACAGGCCTTAATGCTCAACCCCTAAATGCAAAGCATTTGTTTGCATATTTTCATATTTTCTAATATTACATGGAATACTAGTTTTGTTATGGCTAGGGCATCCAAACACTTAGAGCAGAGTTTACGATTTATTATCTGAAGTGTAAAGTTATCAGCAGACAGAGAGTACAATCTCTCTGCTGACACATGGGACACTGCTTGCCAAATAACATGCTGCTTCCTCTCAGTCTGAACGCTTGTGGCCATTTTTCACTTCTGCCAGTTATGAGCAGCATTAGTGTCTGAGACAGAGCACCATCCATTAGTCATAGGTGGAGAGCGCTGTGAGGTGACAGATAAGTACATATGAAGTAGAGATGTCTGGTAGGAGTATTTCGCTAGGAATGTATGCTATTTTTGTACCTCATGGTATGCACACCTGAGTGCTATTTTTGACAAACAGAAATATCTTTGTTTTACTATACACCATAACTTCATGGGCTGTGATTATAGCAAGAGGTAGTTGGACTCTCCTAATGATACCTCCGTGCATATTACACCACCTCTGCATCAGAAAGCCTCTCTAAAAGCCTGGCACTTACTTTTCCCATGAAATCTGGCATCCACATATAGTCTAACTTTACTATTAGCTGGTTTGATTATTTGATTATGGGGATTTTTTCATTTGATCCTTTGAATCCTGTACTGACTTGACCCAAACTAATGGGAGAAGAGATTATTGAACTTCTTTCTGGTCTTCCTTAGGCAAGTAACTGAAGCAAACATAACAGTCAAAATGTCCTGACTGATCACTATGACCTCTTACTCTGTCTCAACAAGTCCTCTGTGGTTACAGATCATGTACTAGTTGCTCGTGCCCTGGTTAAATCCATCCTGAAACACAGAGAAAGGAATGCAGTAGCTATGTCTGACACATAGTGAACAGAAATAAATTCCTTGCATATACAAAATACCTTCAGTGTGAAGCAAAAGTTCTGGCTTGGAAGGAGTTTAAAACTTTGCTCCTATGAACTGTTACCTGGTAAAGAGATTATTTCAGGATTTGTACTTGATCAGGTAATCATGTAGTACATCTTGTTCTGCCTTAGTATCTGTTATACTATCACAGGTAATTAGAAGGAATGTAAATGTAAAAAGAAATCCCAATCACTAAATTTGGATGGTGTATCTACTGCTGTTCCTGAGTTGGTAATTTAGTTCTTTGTGCAAAGTTAGTTCTTTGTGTAGAGTTAGTTATTTGCACATCATACTTGCACAGAGTTCTGAAATAGTATTACAAATGATTTTAAAGAGTCTAAAAGGGAGAAGAGAGATATGCTTGCACTGTGTAAGGTGCCTATGGGCAGACTAGGGGCAGGGGAAGTGCAGCTGCTATACCCCAAATTCATATTTGACATCTGTGAAATGAAGTCATGTCAAACTAGTCTGACAGGTAAGCAGATACTATGCCATCAAACTTTGATGCTTGTATATTTAGGATTCTACAGAAACCAGCTGGAAATTAGACTAATGCAGAGAAAAATACCTGTTATTTCGTACTTTGGGAGGAGTTCCAGCAATTACCTGAGTATTAGAAAATCCTGTTAGGATGACGTAAAATCCTGCCTAAGCAGAGATAAATAAATTTCAGCGTTATCAGTGATGCTTTCATGACCACCAAATTAATTCCAGCTGTTTTAACACAGGCCTGGGTTCCTGTGTTGAACAAGTTGGTGCAAAGAAGGAACTTCTAGGGCCCAATAATTTTTTCTTTTGCTTAACTTGCCATACTGAATACGAAGTTATTTCTATTTAAGGACTGTAATGTACAGCATGCTAATGATGTATCTGTTTCAGTTTGCAGCTCATCTAGTGAAAAACAAATACCCAAGGGTGTGCATCCTAGATGGAGGAATCAACAAGATCAAGCCAACTGGTCTCCTCACTGTTCCTTCTCCACAAATTTAAGTGACTTTAAACATTCAGGACAATCTGTCTGAATAGGGAAATCTTACCTGAACCCAAAGGGCATTATGGCATCTTCACTATACAAGCTATCATGATGATCATGTCTTATCCTGCAGATATTGAGCACAGGAGCTTTGTGTTTATTCTTTGGTATAGAGCTTCAGTTGGAACAGATGAAGACTGTGAAGCTTCAAGCTTTCCAAGAAACCTCTTTCAGCATTGATGTAGTGCACAGCTAGTTGAGCAAGTCTGGACACAGAAAGAGTAACTCAGCTGACATTTATAAATATTTATGCAGAACAAAGTAAAGTAGCACTGAATAGCTCTAAGCTGCATTTAAATAGATTATTTTTCAGAAGTATTTTACTGTGAATATTGAAAGTTACAAGCTGAAACTGTACCCTGTGTGTATCCTGTGAAAAAAGTGTGTTCTTGAATATTTTAAAGAGTAATTGCTGCATCTTGTAACCTACTTTCTTTTTGAGAAAGCATTTTTTCATCTGGATTAGAAATAAAGATGTGTCCCAGATTGGAAGTCACTGTAAGAGCTGCTGCTGGGTCAAATCAAACTATATTATATCCTACAGAAATGGAGAAGGCCTGCTCCTCCTTGGAGAATTTAACGTTCTGTTTCCACAAACACAGCAAACGCAACAATTTCTAAACCAGTTACATTTGCCAGAAAGGTAGGCTGTTGACAATACTATGACTTATGACTATAGATCAGATACTCCATGAGTAATAGTGCTTTCCCGTTTTAGAATCTCATGCCTTATAAAGAAACACTGCAATTTTAATTTTCATATGAAAACATTTGACAGTAATCACTCTTGTGTGAAGTGGAGGTGCAAAGTTCTGTTTGGTTTTCTGCTCTTTCTGCTAGTGGTGTCAATTTTGTGGTTTGTTTTTTTTTTTTTTTAAATCCTGCTTCTTAGGCACAAACTTTAAAACTGACAGATTGAGACAATAAACCTGTTTCTAAACTAAACCTGTTTCTAAACTTCCACTCATCTACACCAAGTGCTGTAGATGAGTGAAAGCAGGCTTCCACAAAGGGCATAAGGTGACTGTGAACTAGAGAT
The DNA here is from genome assembly GCA_026283785.1 of Coracopsis vasa. NCBI lineage: Eukaryota > Metazoa > Chordata > Aves > Psittaciformes > Psittacidae > Coracopsis > Coracopsis vasa. The sequence continues at coordinate 126,758 of JANHGB010011880.1, read as the reverse complement.
GTGGAAACTGCTTTGCAATAAGAAGCCAAAAGTATTGAAATCACAGACAGAAATGGGAATTGGCATCTCTCTGTTGCTGAAAGGCTAAATATAAATTTGATTCAGACAAGTACCATCTTTCTGGATCTGTACAAACAAACCCACCCTAATTTCTCCCCATCAGAATCCCAGGTTAGCTTTGCTAGCATGTCAGGTCCATAATTCTAAAAATAATGTGGGAGAAAAAAGGCTAGGAAAAGAAAAGCATCTGTCTTCAAGAATGCCACTTGAAAACAGTACCCTTAATCCAGCAAAACCAGTTGTGATAATATGAGACTGACAGTATGGCTCTGAAATTAAATGGGAATTTGAAATAATTTATTGTAGAAGACAAGAAACTTTAGATTGCTTTTTCTACAGTTTTAAAGTTTAGAAAACACTGGTGTGACATGACACTTCATGATCACTTAAATGTATGGATTAAAATGTATTTCGTAAAATGAACAAGATTACACCAAAGATCTCTTTACATGGTTACAGTTGCCTGTTAGTTTGTGAGCTTGACACCATACTCTTTATTAGATCATTATTTAGGACACAGCAGTTTATATGATACAACCTCACTGTTAGAGTAATGAGGATTTGCTCTGGAAGGTATGGTTATCTTACACCTTAGCTGAGGATTTTATAGCATGAATAGTTTCTAGTTTCTAGAACATTGCAGCAGCTAACATTATTTCATTTTTCTTCTGTCATAAGTGAATTCCAAAACAGAGAGTTGTAAGAGGAGAGAGAGGGCCAGTGAGAAGGCTGTGAATAGTTTCTATAAATAATTGGCAAAATGATCACTTGTTCTGTTGGTTTGGGTTTGGGTTTTTTTTTGGGGGGGAGGGATTGGTTGGGCTGGTTTGTTTTAACTGGAACCATGGAAGACAAGACCTTTAAGAAGATGCTGAAGGAGGACGTCTTTGTTCTTGCCTGTGCGATGATCAGATTTTATCCTGAATCTTCAGAAGCTAGTCATTAGCATTATGTGCTGTCTCCAGGGAGGCTTAGTCTTGTCACAGCTGTGGTTTGAGAATTTTATTGAAAAAATATGATGAGTAAAAAACAGTATGGGGGAAGGAAAGCACCTTTTAGCTCTCTGTCTTGGCAGTGATTTGTCTAAAACAACTCTGTGCAATTAATTACCACATGCTGATACATATACAGGCTTTCTTTGGTCTAAGTTCAGCATAATTTACTGAAGCTTTCAAGAAGTTTTTGACTTTAAAAATCCAAGATACCTGGCAGAGTGACTGAGTTAAGGGATCAGAAATGAAACTTAGGGACAGATCATCATGTTCCTCTGTTAGCAGAGCTACAGCAGTTTCTGGTGAAACCCTGACTTTAAATTTATCTGGAGACAGAGAGGAGCAGTGAGGTTACTAACAAGCTTCCTGATACTACAAAATCATCCACTGATCCAAATTGTGCCTGGCTGCATGTAGAATGAGAAAGACCTTGTGATACTCAGTGTCAGAGAGATTCACTATGAAAGGGTACACATGAGGCCCTGGAGAATAACAGTTTAAATCATACTCAACAGTGAATTTGTCGACAGATAAGATATCATTGCAAATGCAGCAGCCAGAAAGCCACACAGGATATTATTCTGGTTGTGAGGAAATAAATTAACAAAACAAGTTATGCCATCAGAGAATTAACCGCTATGGTACATTTTGAACACACCATAGATGCAATACACAGGGTAAGAATGAACACAGAACAGAGTCAGAATAAGATGATATTAGTTATGTTGACTGAAACTCTTCAGTTTGGAAAAAGAGGCAACCAAAATAGAACATCCCATCTTTTGTGGAAAGTACATCCTTAAAACATGAAATTTGTCACCAGAAGAGGCCAACAGTTTATAAAAATACCCATGAAGAAGGATTAGGCAGCTTTATGGAAGAGCTCTCTTTCTCACTGTTAACCACAATGGTTGAGAAACAATATTCAACTTGGGGTTTTCCTGATCTTGATTAATTCCTGATCTTGATTTTCCATCTCTTGATTAAAGAGATGCTGAGAGAATAGAACTGCCTGGCAAGTTCTGTAGCTAACAGCTGGTTGTGGCTGCCAGTTGCTGGTGTACCTGCACTTACTACTTTAGTCAGCATTTCTGAAACTGCCTATAAATAGGTATGCTACACCAACTTACTTTAATTCAGTTACGCAGGACAAGCACTTGGCACTTGGTCACAAAATTAGCTTCTGATTTCCTTTTCAACAGAGAAGGAAGATTCTTGCATTTTGTGGAAATTTATCATTAAAGAATTTCATCTAGTTTTTGAAGTATTTACCAAGTTTGAAAGCATCAAAATGTATTTGCTCTGTAACCCCACCATTTTTGGCACTGCTCTGGTGGAGCAAGCAACTGTCAGGTTTCATAGAGCTCTTGAAAGATTTCTGGAGGCCAGGTTTTCTGAACATGTACATTTCTAGCACCTTATTTATTCCAGCTGTATCGTTGTCATTATCTGTTTTAGACTGCAACTGGATGCCATCAGGTCTAGTAAGAGGGGAAAAATATATATGTGTGTTCTATGCTTATGTCTTCTACTGCTAGCAGAAAAATGTCCTAATTATTTCCCATTGTTTGGCCTGGAAAGGGAAGCCTCTCCTAGTCTGTTTTTTTCCTACCATTTTAAAAACATCCTGAATCTGTCCCAGCCACCTGGGCTAATAGCTTCCTGCCAGGACAGACAAATTCCCCACAGGAATGCCAGGTGGGCATCTAAGGAGAGCAGCAAAGGAGCAAAAAGAGCAAATCCCTCTTTTGGCAGTCTTAGACAGTCAGTGGACTGTCCTCCTTTAGACAAGACATAGTCCTTTGAGATTTTTATTACACTTTGCATCTAAGTTTTACGGTTGTTGGGTTGCGGTTTTAGTTGCTTGGGGTTTGGTTTGGTTTGGTTTTGGGAGCAGGAATGTTACAGGTGGCTATTTGTCCTATTTGGTCTGCTTTTTTGAGCAAAGACTAAGGCTATCTGTTCTTGTCCTAGGAACCTCCCTTCCTGGACCTATTTTGTTTCCCTTTGTCATCCTGGTTTCTCTAAATCTAGGACATCTATGACATCTATCTTCCCAATTCAGGATGGAAACAACTTGCCTTATGTAGCAGAAGGGAGGAAGTTGTGATGTTTAGTTCACTTTAGCTTTCATTAATCTGGTTCACTTCAGGTACTTCTGGTTTGTTGTTTGGGTTTTGCTTTTTTTTTTCTCTTTAATTTAGCATGAGTTTTTGCTTTTGATTTTATTTTCCCCACTGGTAATCTAAGTTATTTGGTAGTCAGTCTTTCTGATATTTCTAAAGTAGAAACAGCTCTGCAGAGACAGGTATGTATTCTGTCACTTAGGTGATTTATTTTTCCAATCTCCTGAATAATCTCCAGAAGTGTGAAGGGCTAAATAATTTGTCAGACTGGGTAAAGGGTTTCAATGCCATACTTTCCTTGTTTATTTTTCCAGGCTTTACCCTACTATTAGGCTAACTGACAAGACCACTACACTTCCTTTTTGCTATCCCTCTATGCCTTTGTGTAGACATAATCTGTGCAGGCATAGTACAGTGATTCAGTGTTCTTTCTATGACCTTCTGGATATCACTATCTAGTCTTCCCTTTCTGTTCTAGCCAGCTAAGGAAGGTGCCCCAAGATACAGGAGTACCTCTGAGCTGGACTTCAGAGCTGCACCACACAAAACTCAAGAAAAAAAACAAACAAACCCAAACTGAAATAATATGAGCTCTTCAGCAGCTCTATCACTCATGTTGCTATTTAGGGAGGTACTATGAGAGCCTGTTAGTTTTGTGACCTGAGACATACTTGCTGTTCCTATTTGCAGAGTGTGAATGTTGTCCAGAATATCCCTTCCAGAGATTTAATTTACATTTGCAGTTTTGGTATCTTACCAAGTTTCTTCAGTTAATATAAAAACTTTATCTTTATTTAGATTTCATAGCATTCATATTGAGTTACTAGGAGGTCTGGGAATTGTGTGGGAATGAGTGTGCCCTTTTAATCTCCAATTTCCAGTTATCTTTTCTTCGCTGATGAGTCCGACTGGCCTCTCTCACTTTTATGTTAGAAACTTAACTACTGACATCAGTATTACCTTGCTGTTTTTAATTCTTTCTTCTGGGCCCAACTTGTGAAGATTGACTGAAAGAGTTATTCCTCCCAAAAGAGTGTTTCTTTCCAGGACAAGTAGTGAAACTTGATCTGTGCTGACTGAGCTAACATCAGATTTGTGTATTAGACTAGCAAAGCTACAGTTTTTCCTTTTTCTTTGAATCCCAAGCTATAATGCTAATATTGTCATTAGTTTAGATTCCCAGCCTCAATAGAGAGCTGATGCCAGAAACTGCTTTCTGATTTAGAAATAGTGTTTCATTTGCCTTTCAAGTAACCATGAAGCTCAAAGTTTGCTGCTGGTGGTGCCTTTTAAATAGTTATACTAAAATACCTATTGGACAACAGTTTGTGTCGTATGACAACAGAGTCTGTATTCCACTAATTTAGGTTGACAGATTCATCTCGTACTACCATAAGCATGTGCTCAAACATAATTCAATATTGCAGTGTGGCTGTTGTCTTCTATTAGCATTTAGTAAACCAATGTAATGTAGAGTTTAAAGAAACTGGTCAAAAAAACCAAAATTGAATGAGTAGAGTTTCGTAACCATGGAATCAATTTGTTGTTATTTCTTGTAAAACTTTTTTTCCCAAAATGTGTTTAACCATAATGTAAATCCATGTTCAGGTTAACCTCAGGTAGCGGTCTTGCGCAGAAAGGTAAAGAAACCCTGGTGCATGCACTCTTGTGATTCATATATTTTACTTTGCTGGTGATAGGTCCTTATGTGCTCTAGGAGCTATATTCTATAATGCACAGGAACCAAGTTTCCAGACACAGTAATCTGTGTGAAAAACCAGATACAGTAGAGAAACTCAGATACCAATGTGTTAATCATTGTATTCAATGGGAACAATCTGGAGAAAAGTTGTAGACTGCTGTTTTAATTAATATTTCCTAACTGAAGCAGTTTTAAATTCGTCTCTTCTTTGTCTGTCTAGGGTTATGTGGCATTACATCATTGTAGAGTCATAGCATCTGGTGGTATCAGCTCTTACCAGGTGAGCTGGCCAAAGGTGTAAAAGTCCTGTGAGTACAAAACAGGTAAATGAAATAATTGGGGGGATTTCAGAGATCCAGTGCTTATGGCAGTAGCTTGAGTTATCAGGCTATTATTGCCTGCCTTGCTACAAACTTTTGGTATGTCTTGCATAATCTGGGTGGCTCAGTTCTGAGGCTGATAACACTTCCTGATTTTACTCAGTATAGAAAAAAAACATAGTGAGTACTGTGACCACTTAAAATGTGTGAGTTTGAGGACAACGTAGACACTAAAGACTAAATACTTTTTTCCCTAGGAACAAGCTGTTTTCTTGGGAAGCCAAACATAGATAACATGAGTTCTCCATCACTAATTTTGTAAACCATCCTTTCACTTGTAAGTACTATTAATGAATGAATTTCAGCATTCCCACATACAATTCACAACATCTATCAAGTATATAGTACTAGTGATGAAGAAGCCCTCGTATTGGTTAGCTAGATCCAGCAATCATGTTAACAGTGTATAACAAACACTTTGGTGCAGTTAGGCCATAATAAATTATGATGTGTTTTCATAGCCTGCCTTATAAAGCAGAGGTCAGAGCATAATAAGAAAGTACTTTTATTTTTGATTTTCAATTCTTTTTTCTGTTTTAGCAATTTAAGTGGGTTTGTGTTGTGTGCATGGAAGTTATATGTAGAAGAGGAGAAGCAGATCAGTTTGCATAGTGCTTTTGTGTCCTTCTGTGGCTTGTTAAGGCTTAAAAACTCTGCCTCAGCAGTAGTAAACCACCAAATTCTTTTTGCTAATAGTATTCTCACAGCTTCTCAATAGGGAAATATAGGCACTGAGGCCTGCAGGGAGGTCTAATCTCACTGACATGTTTATATGCTACACTAAAATATCACAAGCTAGGAAGTGTGAAGCTGTTTGGATGGATCCCTTTCTTCCCATACTATCCGCCTCTTCTTCACTTCAGATCTCTATTAAAAGGACTCAATCAGGAACAAATAATTTGTGTTAACAGATAAGTTTAGACCAGAATTTGGAACTAAATGTCATGGACTCAGCCATATGATGCTTAGCCTTTGCTAGTAGTCATAATTTTAGCTAAATTAGGATGTGATATCCTGCCATTAGTCAGTTTTCCATTGTCTCAGGCTGTCAGTGTTCTTATACAAATTGAACACATTCATCTTCTGAGTATTCCTGACTTATTCTAGCAGCTTTGAAGGACAGTTTTTTCACCTTAAAAGTTTCTCACTTGGCATTCTCATAGCAAGTTGACTAAAAACAAGTCAGAGCTGTTCTTTTTTCTTTTTTTTTCAATTACATCCACAGAAAGAACTTTATCCTTTTGGCAGCTTAGCGTGCAGTTCCAGCACCAGTGAGCAAAGGAGTAGCACAGTCTATGTTCTGCTGTGTAATTATAATTACTTGGAAAGTATTGTACAAACCTGGAGTTTCCGAAACATACTTTTAGTGAGCACACAACATGCAGCTTCCACAAAAGGGTTGACTTTTTTGCCATTGCATCAATTAATTTGATTTGCCATGGTTCCATTCCTACCCTAAATGCATTTTTTTTTTCTCAAACCCTTCAAAACTTGAATGAGCTGGTATCTCTGATTTTAAATTTTCATTTCAAATAAAGCTGTTTTTTTCAAGAAACATTGTTTCTCCAGCCTCCAGGATAGGTAACATCAGGTGTAGGACGATGTCCTCAAGAGAGGAACTTAGCAGCTCTCTAGAGTATTGCATTTCCTAAGTGTAGAACCAATTTCCAATGCTCTCTAATGGCGGCTCATCAACTGGGACACTCCTACTCCAGGTCTAGAAAGATGCCCTAGTTACAATATGTACCTGGAAGAACGAACAAGACTTTAGTTTAGTTTTTAACTCTATGCTATATACATATATGTATAATAAATGCATCTATAACAGTATAGTTAGCAAAAAGAATTTTTTAAACTGACAGTGCTGTTAAAAAGTGCCAGCTCTTTTTGGAAGATCCACTGAACCCCGCTAGAACAGCTCAAAGGAGTTGGAATAATGACAACTCCTCCTTTGCAGTATTTGCGTAGAAATGTAGTGCATGCACATAAACATGAATCTGAGTGCTTTACTAAAATAAGTCCTCTTGCCACTTCATGCAGAGAGAAATTTTGCAATTACTTTCGAAGAAGAAAGCAGCAAAATGGGCAGTTAGAACCCAGTGCTGTTGCAATCTATCTGAGCTCAGTTGTTCCAAATATCCTTACTGCTTTTGAAATGCTTTGTGCCTCTTTGTACTATATGTGCAAATATATGTTTACCCTTCTTCTCAAGGTCCTGTATGTAAACTAGTATTTGCCCAAGCTTCTTTGCTGTCTTTCATCCTGCCTGATAGTGCTTTTACTGTGTACTTTACAGGCCCTCCCATCCTCCATCCAGGATTTCATTCAGCTTTTCACAGGCCCTTACCTTTTGCTCACTTTCCCTATCATAAACATGTAATGGGGTTTCTTTCTCAGAAGATTTTCTTAATGCACACTTTGTGTCTTCTGCTTGTTCCTTATTAGCAGATGCCCAAAGCCACAGACATTAGGATCCTGGGCTTGTAATGAAATGAGATTGCTGCTGTACACATGGGGAGGGAGAAGTGGAAAATTCCTCAGTGCCTCCCTTGAAAAGGCAGCCCTCTCTTAATGAATCACTGAGTGAAGTCTTCCTGATGATGGATGAAAACCAGTGGGGGTGGCAAGAGTCAGTTGAAGGCAACAGGGAGGCATTCTCTAATGACTCTTTCCTAACAAGGTAGAACAAACTGATACCTAGGACTCGCTCATTGCTCGTTACGGGAGCACCAATGTACCTCATGGACTAGGGCTGCTCTTGGGTTGTCACATCCTGGGACAGTGGCATGAACTGTCACCTCCTCTTGCTGCAAAGACAACCTGGCTGCCTTTGTTCTTTTCTTTTCTCTTGGGTTTTTTGGGGTTGTTTTTTGGTGGTTTTGGTTTGGGTTTTTTTTTTTGAGAAATATCAGGAAAAAAATATCAGGCAGTAAAAAAAGCCAAGCAGCCTTACGATGTGTGCTGCACATAGAAGTTGTGCAATAAATGGTCACAGTGGCAAGTAATCTAAACATATGGGTATTGGGAATTTATTATACTGAACTTGAAGATATCTAGTGGTCATCTGGTGAATACCAAAAGAAGGAAGGAACCTCAGCCTTCCGTCACTTCCCACTTTATTCAAGCTGCTTCTCATTTTGTCTCATCTCTTCTCTGTGATATCCCTCCATGTGAAACCAGGACTGGATGAATTCTGTTAAATGTGCAGTAGGACAGACCTTGTGTGCTCAACAAACTTGCTGAGAATTTGGGGTACTTAAGGCTGAATAAATGTGTACTCTGGCTGTGTCAGACCAGTCACTTTCATGCCATGTTACAAAATGGAATTCTAATGCTTTGGCAAATTTGGCAAATAGCAATTCTGTTGGCTACAGAGCCCTAGAAGTTTTTTGCCTTTGGGTCTTGTGCAAATACAAATAGGTACGTAAACTTCTCATTTTTACACCTTACCTGCATTGTATGTGTGTGTGTCCAAGGAGGGAGAGGGATGCTGAAGTACAGAAAGAGAAGTGGTTTTCCAGGAAAACTCACCACATCCTCTCTGCCAGTTTTGGAAAGCCAGGACTGCCCTTTCTCCCAGGGATGAAGAGATTGTTCTAGAAGCAGCATTGGGTATCTCTTGTCCTCTGGGGAAGTGGGGAAGGCAGGCCTGGCTCTCCTGGAGCCTTTCTGAAGTCAGCTTTCTATTGCAGCTCCGACCTTCCTTCTACAGTTTCCATGACAGTGGTCCCCTACCAGGCTTTTCATCCTCCAAGGTGACAGGATTGAATTTTCCAAGAGGACACATACCAGCACCTTTAGGTGGTAAATGTGGTGCGGTGCATGTATTTATCTATCTCTTTCTCTATAAATAATATATGCATGCACATAGTCAATGGGAAGTCCCTAAGAATGAGGTGAGGTCCTTTAGATTGCAGTCCTTTAATTGTTTGTTTGCTTGTTTTAAGGATTTATAAGGAACTGATGGTGGAACCCAGAATAATTGCAGGAACTGAAGCTTAAGTCCACTGTTAAACAGGCTATAAAAAAGGTAAGAGTTTCTGAGTTTTTCAGAACTGGTGTTAACATCAGTCAGGAGCTTAGATCAATGCAGGAACATGGTGGGTGGATAATACACTGCTAGGAAGCTCTTATCCACTAATAATACTGTTAGGGTGTACCCTCCCTGACCCTTTGCCACTAGCATGTGGGACCCTAATTTCTTAGTAGACCTCCAACTACTACTGTAGCTGTAGCAGTACTACTGTAGTTGTAGTTGTACTACCACTGTAGTTGAAGCAATAGAAGCATCTAATAGTTCCAAGTTAACAAATTACAAAAGAACACGCTCAGTAATCTTTCTCAGAGTTTGGCTTGGTGTTTTCAGGATTTTGGTTTCGTAGCACAGGCAAACATGTATTGGTAGAAAAAAATTGTGCTGGAGAAGCCCCTAAGTGTCATGTCTAACACAGTTTTTGAGGGTGGTTGGTCATCCATAGCAAGCAACTTAGAAGTGCAGCAGTGAATGGGTCACCAATTTGAAGGGAAGGTGGGCAGAAGGGACTGGGAGTTTTGACTCAGTGGGAGGGAGTTCAGGGTTTGTTTTACTCTGTGCATAAATTCACATCTAAAACTTGAATCAAGCAAACTGTTCAGGAATGAGAAAGTAATGATTCCTGGGATCTTATGCTGAGCTAGACTTAAGCCTAGATTTGCTTAAGGTGCACAGAGGACTTCACCTTATTGCAAATTTTTGCATAGCTGGCTGTCATTACTGATGTACAGAGCAGATGAAAAGGTCTGAATGTTTGCCCCAGCCAGCTGTTGGGCATAATTGCATGTGTACTCCATTGTTCCACTACATTAAGGGTTAGAGTAATCACCACTGTACACCTGTTCACTTGCTGTAATGTGTTGTCCTGTTGTGGAGCCTCACCTGTTCATGATGTATGACATCTTGATAGATTATTACAGCATTGGCCTCTCACTGTTTTGTGTGGAAACATATCTGTGCTACTAGATATAAACCAGGTTAAGTAGAGATTATTCCATGCAACAGAAACTTCTTGTAACACAGCAAATTTTCAGAAGTCTTCAGTTACTTCACAAAGCACTAGCAAAAATCTGAACCCTTTGTTAAATGTCTAAATGGGACCCAAGTTCCTGCAAATCTGGCCTCCACACTTGCTGCTACACACTAAAAAGTTTGGACTTGAGCGTGGAAAATTTGTCTTCATAGGGGTCAGAATTTACACGAATGGTTTCAGTGGGATATGCTGGCAGAGCCATCCTTCTAGTGTTTATTGTTAACCTGTTTCGCAGACCACCCATTCTGCCTGTGCGATAGAACAAGCCTAAATGGGGCTTTCATTGCCGAGATTTGTCCTTACTGATTTCATTTAGTTAATTAAAAAAAAAATAGTTTTTTCTTGCATTTATTTTCCTCGTGAGATCTTAGGCTGACTACAAAATCCTCTTAAAGTCTCTCCTGACCCTGTTTCAGATTTCATTTTCGGGGGAGTGCTTTTTGTTAAGAGATCTTAGGGAGTTCAAATACTAGCATGCATGCAGTTTACTTTCCTGAACTGTTTTGTTTTTCTTGCTGACTGACTCAGCAGGATATTATGCAGATGATCAAATGCACTGTCAGGTTGAAGCTAATGTCATGACTCCTAGCTTTAAGTCAGGTGCAGGCTTAAATACCTTAAATGCTTTATTCTGATCTGGCTAGAAACAATTAGCAGGGATGATCAAAATGTCAAACTTTGCATGAATCTGCTGAAAGACCAGAGGGTTCTCTGCTGCGTTGTTTTGGTTTATTAAAGCAAAATTAAAAATACCTCCTATAGTCAGTGAAGTCCTTAATCAGGCTAAGGAATAGTAATTAGAATAATAATAATGGTGGTATTTGAGGAGAAGAGCAGGGGTTACAAACAATCAAAAATGAAACAGAGAAAGGCCACCTACCAAAGATGTGTTGAAGGAATGTAAACACCCTTGAGAGTATGCACACAGATCCTGCAGCTTCTCACATTCAAATAATACATACCACTTAAGAGCAGTTACTGTTAGAGACAGGAGGATCCTTTCTTGGCTGTTGATTTTGAGTTGCAGCCTACAATTAGATAATGTTTTGTTTCAGGGGCCAGCTCAATGGGAGGTACTGCTTGTGCAAAGGCTGCCTTTACTCATGGATTTAGCAGTGGTATAGCCTCCAAGGAGAGAAATTATCTCATTAACTCTTGGCGAGGAGACAGTGTGCAGCCAGAATGCTCCACATGTGCACAGCATGGTCTTCATCACACAATACAGTTTGTAATTGCTGATTGCTTTTTGGCTGATGTTGAAAGCCTGCCTGTCAATCCCCACCTAAAGCTCAAAACAGTAAGTAATCATCCTCCCCCAACTCCAGTCTAGTTCACTGTGAGCTTCACAGAAGAGGCAGTCAAGTTTTGCTGCAAGACAGACCCATAATCTTTGGTCATATACAACTTTCCAAAGCTATAAATGAAATTCCTGAAGGATCATACTGTAGGTAGGTTTTGTGTATGAGTGTACATGTACTTAATGCATTTCAGAAGTGTTTTTACCCTCAATCTTTCTTTTTCATTACCACCTATTTGAGTGGCTAGGGGGTTTTGTGGTTTTGGGTGGGATTTTTTTAATGATAACCATGTGGCTTCGGAAACCATGGAATTTCTCATGCATAGATACATCAAATATAGGGTTGTTCTTGCTTGCAGTCAAGCAGAAACAATTATCCCAGCACATTTTTGAATATTTAAAAGAAAACAGTATTTAGACTAAAAGCCATTTTTTATGGTAGCTTTTAAAAGTGAAGTATTCAGGAAGTTGAAATTATGTTGTTTTCATTGAGGTGATTAAAAGTTTGGAAAGCTCTTGTCAGTGAAAACAAATGAGTGTGCAGAAGACAGGGATATTGAGCATAATAGATGTTCTACCCAGATTTGTCAATCAGTCAGTCAAAGTCTTGTGACTTGGAAAAGAATTATCATTCACCAAGTGCTCAGCTACTAACTGGCTCCTTCTCAGGCCTGTCCTGCGCATTCCCAGTCTTCTCCTTGTGTGTGAACATAGGCTGTCTTTTCCTGCATACTTCCCCTGCCTCGTTTCCCAGCTGCACATATGCTCCTGAAAGCAGAGGCAACGCTTTTAGAGAGTCTGCGTAGGCTATTGTGTTATCTGTTATTCCAAGTGGATAACTTATTTTTTTTAAAGTGGATAGTTCCAGACATAATGATATAACAATTAACAATAAATGATAAATTCTCTGAAATCAAATGACAATTTGAAACATTCATGCAGGAGAATGAGAGGGAGAATCTGAACTTCCTATTCCCTGCTTTTGTTCAGGATTGTCCCCTCAATGCTTTAACTCCATTTCCTGGAGGAAGTGAAGAGTATGAACCTGCTGATCTCTGGTATGCTGGTGTTCTTGCCAAACCAGGTAACTGTGCATAAAACTGTTTCGGTACCTTTCCTAATGCAGCTGCCCCTGTGTTATACCAGCACAGCTGTGGATGACAAGCTGTTGCCCTTCTCCAAAAGTGATGAGCTTTGCACACAAACTCCTGCCAAAAGATGTTGCTCTCACCTATACAAATGGCAGCTAGTAAATACTGACCAAATCAAAAGCAATTACTATGCTTTTTTGGAGTACAAATTCTACAGGGAATAGCTTTTTCATTATGCCACTTTGCCCTACAAGATAAACTAGACTTGTTTGTGGGAAGATGGTATAGGGTTATTCAGAACTTGTGACTGGTAAGTCAAGAAGTACAAACAAAGAAGCATTTCAGCACAGACCAAAGTTCATTTCCATTTATCCAAAAAAAAATATCTTTCTTTGAGGTGTCTGTCCAGCCCACAACCCATACAGATTAGCTGCTGGGGAAAAGTTGCTTGTGACACTGTGCTGGTATCTTGTGTGCATCTGCTCAGCTTTGTCTGTACAATAGAGACAACCTAAAAATGTAGGGTGCCCAGTATGGGCTCAAGGCCTGAGATGTGTTCTTCCTTTCAGTTTTAAATGCTTCCTTCTGAACTGTCCTCCATTTCTGGGGTAACCATTCTCAACACAACAGCAGGACTGAGAGGATGGGTGAGGGCTATTGATCCTGTATGCAATGAATCACCAAGCTGCTATCACAGTGGAATACTTCTTCCTTCCTCCAAGGCAAATTAACAAAGCTGGCTAATGGGCATCTCTGCACACACTGGGCTGCACATCTCTAACTACACGAGGCAAAATCCTGAGCAGTATCAATAAAAATGGAAGATAGCCTTGATTTTGGTAGATAAGAACAGGACTTTAGGGAACGTTCTTCCAAAGAAGGCAAGCCTGGGAAACAAGACTGCCTAGTCACTGGAGTTGTTGTGGTTTGAATTGGCTCAAACTGTTGATTCCTGGGGTGCTGACATATGTGAAACACCAGAGCTGTGAATGGATAGAGCCTCGGTGATGCTGACAGATTTGCTCTACGAGGGTCTTGTGACACCATTTGTTTTTGCTGAAGGCTGGAATTCATGTGCATGCTGTGTAAGGCAGCATTTCTGGTTTGATTAAAATGAGTTTGTGGGAAGCTCTTTGTACTTGCAGGCTGCGTTATTAAGGTGCAATGATTTATAGTGATAAATGTGGGAATTGCCTGAACTGTAAAGTTTCTTTTCTGGGGAAATCTGAGATAGCAAGAAAAATTAATGCTTTCTGTGCAGATTAATTGTATAAAATTATGCTTAATTAAAAGGAATATTTTGCTTTAGCTTGATACAAAAGATCCAGAGTCTTCAGTCTCCCAATAGGCCTCAGTAGGGCTGGTGAATACTGGCAGTGCAGGTGGGAGTTACACTTGCATGTTACTGAAAGAGTTTGAACTTCAGACCCATTCAGAGGTGAAAGAAGGGCTATGGGAAACCTGGGAAACCTGGAAAACCTGGAAAACCTGAAGTCAAGTAAAATGTTTGTGTAGGCATTCATAATGTACTGTCAGCACGGAAGATTTTTTACCATTAGAAAAAGTACAAATTGTGCTTTTTCTTCAGTATTTTGAGTACTTGCAGGTAACAGACAGCCCCCCAGAATCCATCTGTTAACGACAGAAAACATATGGGAACAACTTAATATGTACAGAGAACAAAGGGATTAATATCAAGTGTTGCTGAACAAATTTGTTATCTAGGAACTCTCAACTGAGTGCAAGTCTGGAATGCATCCGTTCTCCCAGTAGTGCGCTAGTGTAATTATTTGTTTAAGAGGTATTCACGTGTTTACTGCCTTTACTGAAGCTGGTGTTTGCTTTGCAGAGACCCACAGGTAGGTCCGGCCTCTTTGTGAAGTCTCAGGCACAATCATGCGTGAATGAGGTACACTTTTCATTCAGTGAGCCAGCAGCTTGGATTCTCAGAAGGCATTCAAAACACGACATGCAAAACATTTCACGCAAAAGAAAAGATTATCAGATATACACTTATGTCTTGTGGACAGCCATTTAACATGAGAAGTGTACCATAGCACACTCATGACGTACAGATTTCCTGAGAAACAAGTGATTTATTTGATACAGTAGAGCAGATTCTCTCTTCCCATTTCTTTGCTACCTTTTTTGCAACCATCAGCTATTTTAGTTATTATTTACCAGATTTATCATTGATGGCAGCATTGTGTTGTTTTTTCATGCTTAGGGTTTTTGGGTTTAGCCAGCTTTCATATCCTGCTGTTTCCCCTATTGTCTTCAGGATTTGTATACAACTACTGACCAAGACTGCAATATCTTCCAGTGGCAATACATTCAGCTTCAAGCTGACAGGCAGAGTGCTAAATAGAATCCAGGGGCATGCAAGTCTCCAGTTTTGCCTGTAACACGTATTCTGTTTCATATTTTCTCTTCTCTCTTCCCTTTTACCATTTCTGAGGATATAAATGTTATTCTCACTCAGCCTGTGATCAGGCCCAATGATTTCTTTACAGTTAAAATTGAACACAGAAAATCTTCTGACATTAATGCAGCAAGCTTGATAGTAAATAGCTGCAAAAAATTATTACATTTGCAGTAGCAGCTTGGTTGCTCAGTTGAAACGTAGAGCAAACCTGATGGTCATACTCAGCAAAGATCATTACGTGTTTTTAGCTGAGAACCAAGCTGGTCACTGTCTTCTGTTGGTGAATGCATCTGCCAAGAGCAGCAATGTAGATGTGAACCCAGAAGGAGATAAGTAAAATGAAGCAGCTCAGACTGCTTTTTTTCTGGATGTGTCTCATTCCCTGTATCTCTTACTAGGATTCATGGTGAGGAAAAAATTTATCAGATCTGCCCCTGAATGAACACTGAGTGAGGTACTGAAGCTGGTAGTAAATTACATTGGTTTGGCCATAAACTTCCATACTGAACTGCAGGAGGAAGCTTGACTATGTGTTCCAGTGTTTGCCTGTCCTTCCTGGTTTTTAGTACAGTGATAGCAGTCATATTTGATCTGCATGACTTCTGTACGTCATGTCAGGACTTGATTTTGTGTCACTGTTCTGATATGCTGCTGCTCCTGCAATGAATTCTGCTATTGTTGCCTCCTTTTTTTGTTACCCAGGGCTATTATTTTTGCAGCTTCTGGGTGTGTTTATTTATGCATTTCAGGGAGTGTATTCCAGTGCAAGTCAATGGGATGATACGATAACGTGCCATTTGATACCAGGATTTTGGTAGAGTTATCTGAGCGTGAAACTTTTAACAGACTGGGCATTGAAGAACAACGTTTAAGTTTCCTCATGTGCTATTAACTGATGTGTGTGCGAGCTGTGAGAATCATATTGCTCGAGCTGTGCAATGGTATGCTGCACTTGTTTCTTTTAACCACCAGTGAGACAACATGAACACATGGATATAAAACTGGTTTGGAAAGACTGAAAGTTTACTCTTGCTTCTGCCACTCAGTTGAGGCTGCTCAATTAATGTGATTAGTACTTTGGGGTTTTCCCATTGTGTGCCTAATCTGACTGTTTAGAGCATACACCATTTGGCAGATGGATGTGTTTTCCTATACACTTATGTAAGGTCCTACTGCAGTTGTTTTTCTGGATGCTATTGTAGTTTGAATGATGAATATATTACAGTTTCAAAGTAATTAATACCAATACTTTAAAAGCCTTCATTGAATTATTTTTCTGGGATAAACATTGAAGCAGGCATAACCCAGACTGTCTCCCCAGCAAATTCTTTATGTGCACCACAGGAAATTTATGCCCCTCTACGGTACATAAAAGTTCTGACTGGGCTGGGCCAGCCCTGCTGGCAGATCCCATAGTGTTGACACCCAGTATCTCCAGCAAATAAAGGGTAGGAGGACTGTCTACCTTAGTACTGTGTCAGTATTGTAGTTTCTATGCAGAGAGATAAAGTATTGTTAATTCAGTCACCCTTTGGTGTGTATAGGAATCCAGAACTAAACTTTTACCTGTTTGTTACTATACTTAAAATATAAACCGACTAGCTGCCATTGTAGTGGTCACAGCATTAGATCCTGTGTGCGTGTTCCCCTGGAACGCCTTCCTTCAAGGCTCAGGGATGAAAGGTGTAGGCAAAGCATAGCTCTTCATCTAATAATGTTAACCCCCTCTAACCTGGATTTCCGTGAGGAAGATTTTACTTGTCTTCACGATGTATCCGAGATTTCAACCCTCTTTCATTGTCATGCTACAGAAGGAATCCTGTAGGTATATTTTTAAAAATAACCCTGTCTGAACGTCTGAAGTCTTTTGGACAGTTTTTTGGGAAGCCGAGAACATTATAAAGTACTTCCAAAAAGCAACCACCTTTTTAAATTAGTTTGGGAATGAGAAGATGCTGCCCCTGAGCTCAGTTAATGTACGAGGTGGAGAGGTTGCTTATTGTGCAATACAGGCATTGTACTGTCTGGACAGAGGACTGATAGATTGCATGTTGTATCAGTGGCAGTTCTGTGATGAGCCCATATGTTCAAAGAACCAGAGCTGAGAAACTGTATACAATGACTGACAGGCTTTTTAATTGCCTTTTGTCTGGTTTAAAATATTCTTAATTGAATTAACATCTTCTGAATGAGAGACTGCAGTGCTGTGCTGTCAGAGCAGCATTCAGCCAGCAGCCGTGCTTCCCACTGGTAAGTAAGTGGCAGCAGTGTCAAATGATGTTCGGATGAGAGAGAGCTGGTGCTGGCCACCTAATTTCCCACATATGAAAACAACTAATTTATTCAACTTTTGCTTACATCAGGCATTAGGGTGGAAGTGTGATGATAAGTACATTTCCTTTGCACTTGTGCCAGTACTTTTTCATGGAAAAATACACCCTCTTGATTGTAACAAGGAGGCATCGTGAAGCAGAATTAGAGTTAAAGCAAAACTGAGTTTAATTTGCCTGAGAAAGAGTATGCAGTGGTTTTAATCAAATGGAGAGCTTTCCTATGACAGGCTGAGTTACTCCACACCAGGAAATGTCTTGATTTATTGGGGGTTTTTATTTTTGATGCGGATGGTTAAGAAGTGGAGCTCTAGCCAGCTGTACCACTGCTGTCAGATCCATGGATTTAGTTTCCTTTGTCTCTTGCTCCTTTAAAACATGCTTGTTTTCTGTTGTTTTGCTTTCAGCTTTCTGTCATTTCTGAAATGTTTCCTATGTAGGGATTAACTTCCCTGTGAAATGTTTTTTGGGAAAAAGCCTTCATTAATTACAGCAGGACAAGAAAAACTGCCTCTCTTTTTAAACTGAAAGAGGTAAAGTGGCCACCCAAGTCCATGAACTCAGGGAAGAGCTCTCTCAAAACTGAAAACAATATATCTGGTTTCTATTTTGCCAGAAACCTACAGTCAGAGAGTGCCAAGTGCACACACTGAAGAGGTGGGAAATGCTGTAACCTTCCCTGTCATGTTGGATTACCAACCTGATCCCTGCAATTGCATTGCCCTTGTCTGCTGGAGGTGTGAAATAGCTGAGCAGAAGAATGGAAATTAATAGGTGATAAATTTATTTTGACATGGATGAGCTGTGTGATTCAGAGAGGGAAAATTGCAAGCATAATGCATACAGGAAATACAGTGAAGCAGTCAAAACTCAGAAGTTTGTGAAGCATATTTAGATGCCAGCATCTCTGACAAGTCACAATAGCTCGTACTGTTGCTGAAAATGAAAATGGGCAAGCTTTTCCTTAACTGGAGGTTTGTTGGACACATTGGGGGCAGGATTCAGAGTTAACTAGACTTAATTAGTCTGTTCTAGCTTGGTAGTGCAGACAGCAGTAGCCGTGCTGACAGTGAAACTCTGCAGATTGGCACATACTCTACAGGTAGAGTAAATAAACTCACACCATCTTTTCATGCGGGTCTTGGTGTGTGTCCTCTGGCATGAATTTTCCACTCTGAGTTTTCTGGGCTTAACAGGTTATTTCTATGAATGGCTTCTCTTTCTCTATGAACTTAATTGAGTAACCAAGACATTTTGAGGACTATGAGGATTTCTGAATAATAAACTGTTTCCAGAAGGAGATTCTACATTTTTGCCAGATGAAATGTACAGTAGTTACATTTCACTGGGATGTCATGGCACTTAATCAGGGCACATATTTATTCCAGGCCAACCACCATAAAAACTATGAGCATTTATGGGTTTGTTTGGAGAAAAGATTAACTATACAAAGTGGCCCAGGGTTTCACTGGCAAAGTGATAACAAAAATAAATACTGATAATTTTGTTGTTGAATATATATATATACATTTTTAAGGGGAAAAAAATTATTCTTAAGGAAGATATTTTGAAAGAGAAAATTATTTTTAAATGGATGTGTTTGGGGGGAGGGGGGGGAGGGTTTGTGGTGTTCTCTCTCCCTTTTTCTCCTTCTCCTCAGTTCCTGTCACTTAAGTTTTCATGGAGGAGGTTGGTGGGACAGCTCTTGTTCAGCTAAAGCTCTGCTCACAGGAATCCTTATAAGAAATACTGATTTCTTTTTTCTCGTGTTGTAAGTGTCTCAGATTTACAGAGGGTCACTTATTTTCAGTATCTGAGGAGGTTAAGGACAGGGTAGCTGAAGTAAAATCCTCCTTGCATTCTGGAGTCTGACATAATTTATCATATGAGATGTTGATTATCATATTTTCCTAGGTATTGCACAGCAAACTTGAGGTGCTTTAGAGAGCTCCCACTAGGCTACAAGTGCAGGGAGTGTTTATGCTGCATATTAGCCTTGGCAGGACCTAAAGTGAAACTCTTACACTCAGGAGACAATCAATTTCATAATGCTGAATGAAGAGAGCAATGCCTTAAGTGCTGTCAGCAGGCTATGCAGAGTTCATCCGAGAGGGAGATACTGCACTGTATCACTGTCATGAGAGTATTGCAAGGGTTAAGTCATTTTTTATAGAACACTTTATCTGAAAGGAGTCTGTTCAGATGAAAAATATCCTAGAGAAGAGATAAAAACACCATTTTGGGTTGGGTTTTCTTTTGTTTAAGCAAATGACATAGTAGGTGGGATTCCCCTGAATAGAAATCTCCGGTTTTGCACAGCATTTAGTGTAAGATCTCTCATGGATTACTGGGGCACAGTATAAAAGGTTATTAATTATTGTAACATCCCCTATTCGGGTATTATTGATGTTCCAAAAGTAATCTTTCTATTACAGTGGCACAGGATTTTCTCCATCAACTCTTTACGTTTTCTAGTCTGAGAGCCTGGTGCCTCCTTTCCTGCTACTTTGTGGCCTCATTTCTGCGTCACCACGAAGGTAACATGAAACACTCACTGACCCAAAACTTGGCCTTTAGCATTCAGAGCGTGCTGATGTTAACAGTAGGACAGTGATGAACCGTGTGGTGGGAAGAGCAGCCTAGAGGCATTGCTGAGAGGCAGTAATACACAGCTGCTGTCAAGATTGGCACGCTGTCAAAAGTTCCTGCATGACGGGAAGCCTCATTCCCTGCCTGGTTGCAGTCTGAAACCTCCTCTTATTTTATTGGTGAGATAGTTTACATTATTTTTTTATATAAGCTGCCACTGTTTAACTGTTCAGTGTTAGGGAAAATCTGGGACATGGGGAATTTGCCCAGCAAGGAGCCAGAGTACTGGTGGTGGTGGTGGTGGTGGTGGTGGTGGTTTACCTGCGTTACCTGGGTGTTGTTATTTTTCATGCTTTTCTTGGTAATTTTTTCTTCTCTCTGTAGCATTCCCTGGGTCTGATTCCCCCAGGCTGTAGGAAACAGATTGATGCTGGACTGAAAGAGGAGCAATGGCTGTAACTGAATGGATTGGCAGTGGGCCTTGGGTATGCTTAAGCCCTCTGACACTGAAAGTTGCTGTAGAAGCAGTTGCAGGGAGATGTTGCCTGTGCCACAAATAAAGCAGGCAGACAACTGTGAGCTGATGTTAGGGAGTAGATTTGGTAATAGAACAGTGCATCCATGCTGCAACACAGCATAGACCTTATCTGGTTCCAGTTTCAAAAGTGGTCTAGCAATAGCAATAGCAACAGGGAGCTCAGCATGGGCTCCTGTGCTTCACTGGTAAGCCTGTCTGAGCCTTGCTGTGAGCTGTAGGAATGTGCTACTGTCTGCAGTTACCCTGCTGCCTGCCTCTGTCTGAAGTAGAAGTATCCTGAGAGCATCGTCGACAAGTGCAAACCGACCGCGAAGTTTATTAACCAGGAAAGATCAGAAGCGCTGCAGGACTCAATCTTGTCCAGGTGATGAAGGCACGACCTGAACTGTACAGAGATGCTTTGGGTGGCCTCCCAAGATGGGGAGTTTCAAATCAGCTGTAGCAAAACTTCTGGCTGGAGGTCAGGCAGAGCACTGTGGTGTGAGCTCTCCAGCCTCTGTTTACATCAGGTACCTCCTGGATGTGCCTGGCTGGGCTCAGAGCCTCTGTGTGCCAGGCACAGCATGGGCCGACACAGGGGTACAGGCTGCTGTGAAGAGGGGCTCACCTGGGGCTGTCAAAGCACACCAGGCAAGCTCACAGAGCAGATGTTGTTCCAGAGGAATCCTGCAGGAGAGGGGAGGCAGGCAGCTGTTAGGCTGTATAAGCTTTGCTTTCTGTGAGTTTTTTGGCTTGGAGCGGGGTGGCTGTGTATTTTTAACTAGCTCCTGTTTTGTTCCTTTGAGCCCTTTTGAAATGCCAGGAGGCTGAAGGGGTTTACAACAAGCAGAGCCTGACAAACTGCTGAGGATTTGCACCTGTGAGATGGGGAAAAACTGGCGCTAGGGGAGGTTGCTCCTTCTTAGGTAGTGCCTGCTCCCCCAGCAAGCCCCAGGGAGGGCTTTGGGAGGTCCTGCCTGCCCGTCACGGACCAGCCTTGGCAGCACTTCTCAAGCAAACCTTGTTATTATGCCTGAATGCATAAATAGGCATATATTTGTATATTTATATGCAATATACATATTAAAAATGTCTGTATACGTGTGCTGTTTCTCCTATATAAACAAAGGTGCAGTGTTGGAAATGGATGCCTGCTTGTTGTCTGTTGCACTTCAGTGTAACTTGTCCAGAGGGGGTGAAAGGTGATTTTACTTTTTATTTTCAATGTCTGGGAGAACAAATAAAGAGTCTAGAAATGTAGATAAACCCCTGGAATTATTGTAAGCAATATTGACTGGGGGAAAAATGCTTAGGTTTTTTTCATGGGATTTTGCTCTTCTTTTTGTTGAATAAAGTTCTTCCCTTCTGCCCTCTGAAATTCACCAGAAGTTGTTGATAACTTTGGTGCTGTTTTCTCGTCCAGTGATTATTTATTAGTGTTCAGCTTTAGAGAGCTCTGCAACCCATCACCTATTTTTTTCCTTAAGTTTGATGTGGAAGAAGCAAAGTAAATTTTGTGATTCTGATGTGCATGAGAATTAAATACTATTTCTGATTAAACGAATGATGCTGAAATTCATGGGCCAGAAAATCAGCTGATGGAATAACAGCAGAGCACCGTTTGAACTAAAACCTTTGTTATAATTTTGCTATCACCTGAATTCATATAAATGTACTTTCACAGCATAGCAGCAGCAGAAGCTTAGCCTCTGAAGTCGGTAGCTGAGCTCCAGGAAGGAGGTGGTGCAGCTGGGCTGTGCTAATGGGTGAAGCTTTGACCTGCATGTATCTCACACTGTCTTACTGTCACCACCTTGCTAGGACAGAGTTTGAAGACAGAGTCATCAAGAAGAGGGGACAAAGCATTAACATACAGGGGAAATTCTTATAGTTCCAAAATCCACTGATCCCAGCTGCTTGGCTCATTGTGTGTCAGTCAGTCAGTTCGGTTTTGACTTGAAAGAGGCTTTTGGCTCAGAGTGCAGGAGCAGGATGAGTGTGACAAGATGCAAACTAGAGCTGTGAGAGGTTGCTCCAGAGCTTGCCACATCTTGTGGCCATACAAGTGTTGCTGAGGGCAGCAGCAGCAGAGCGGTTTAGGGCGAGGAGGACAGGCAGCTGCAGACTTGCTCTGGCAGGTAGAAAACATGGCAAGAGACAATTTCTTCATCATAAGGGCATGTTGCCACTGCCTCTTATCTTGGCTCATGCAGCAAAAAAAGCTGTTTTTACCATCAGGAGGTGGCCAGAAGGCTGAAAATGTGAAAGGATGGGAGAAAAGAAATGGGGTCAGGAGCTGGGAGTGAAAGGTTGATTGCTTGGGGGTGTTCTCCCCAGGCATGGGCTGTGGGCAAGCAGGAATAAATTGTGTGTATGAACAGAAAACAGATGAGGTCTGACCTTGCTGACTGAGGAGTTTAATGAAGGCTCAGACAATGAAATCAGGGGAAAGAGATGTTTGCCCTCATTTTAATCTTTGTTTATCTTTGCACAGTCTTAGAAAAAATGTTCTGTATTTTAGACCAGGGAACAAGTACAGAGGAGAGAAAACAGCTAAACCGCTCTGTGCCTCTGAATGCTATTTTAACAAGAGGCCCCTAAGCCTACGCGGGTCTGTATCATCCTTTGCTATGGACTTCATGCTTTTATTGGAATTACTAGCAGAGTCACAAACTCAATTTACCTGTCATCTGCTGAGATGGAGGGAACAGAATGATTGTTGGAATGGCTGATGTTGAGGCCCCTTTGTCATTTGAAGTTACCAGTGTTATTTTTTCAGGTATAGAAAGTGTTGTTATTACGTGGATGGGCAACAGTACTTCACTTGGGGTTTGGATCACTGGTTTTGCTTGTGAAAACATTGGCAAGAGGTACAGGTTTTTCTTTTCCAGTGTTCAGAAAGTCCATGTTGCAACATTCAGGACTTGGACATTTCCAAGATGTAATGAAGTCGTGGGGCAGGAACTAAAAGATGGTTTCCTGCCAGGTCTGAGCTGCTGCCCAGGGAAAACAAGCAATAGAGGAAAGGTTACAAAGAGAAGGATTTCTTCTTTATCTTTTCCTTTTTTTTCCTTGTGACAGCTGGTTAATCTTTCTTAATTTGGAAGACCACAGTCATGAGGCACAGACGAAGTCAAGAATAGCAAAGCGTGTCTAGGAGCATGCCCTGCTGCTTTATGGCTATTAGGAAAACACCACAGGAATTAATCTTTTAAAAATAGCTCAGCGTTGCAGGCACAAGGGGTGTGACTGTGGCTGCAGGAAAAAGTTCTGGCTTCTTAGTTCCCAAAGTCAAAGCAATCCTGTTTGTTTAATGTTCATCTCGAGGAGTAAATTGGCCTCTCGTGCCAGGGAAAACAGTCTTTGGGTTCAGCAGGTCCTGAGGCAAAGAAACTTCATTATTGTTTGGGGAGGATCTGGCAAATGTTGCCAGGTGCAGTGCTTTATACCTAATGTGAATCTTCCTGGTAGATGGTGGGGGCTAAACTTAAAAGTATGCAGCTGAGGATAGAGGCTTTGATGGCCTGTTTCTCGTCAAAAGCTCAAGACCACAGCAGCAGCACAGAGTGGAAGATGAAGGGAAAAAGTTGTGGTCCTGTAACAAACTGGAAAGGAAGGGAAGAGAAGTGCAGTTGGGAACCTTTGAGAGCTGCAAGAGGAGGAGAAAAAGATGGGGAGGAGAAAAAGGAGGAGAGAGGGTGCGGAGATGTGCCCCTTCCATGCAGAGGATGGGGAGCTGTACCCCCACATGGTGTGCTGCGGCGGGTGCATCCAACTCCAAAGCACATGCACATGCATCTACCATGGGCAAGGTGAATTCAGAACCCCAGTTCTTAGCTACTTGCTGTATAGTTGAAGACTTGGTTAGAAGTAACACCAGTGCCCTCTCTCCTGCTGTTGGGTGAGGGTACTCATCAGTATCCTGCTGTGAGGGCTGCCTCAGCTCTGTGGGCTGGGTAGTGCAGGCCTGATGGGCTGTATATAGTCAGGGGGTTGTTCTTTGTGGTCTGCCCAGCCATGAAGGCTCAGGCTTCCAGTTTGATTTGTAGAGGCTTGGTTTGAATCTGTTCACACTGGGGACTGCAGCCCTTACTGAAGCCATGGGCAGTGGCAGCAGGATCAGGTCCTGGCAGGAGTTAGTTAGCACACACACTGTGGCAAAGCGCGTTGTGATGCCCATGGCTGCTGCCATGCCATGCAGGGACACCTGAGTGAGCCAGTGTGTGTGTGTGCAGAGGGCAGCACAGCTGGGTTAACACAGGCTGTGCCCATGCTGGTTTATCCCCACTGGGGAAAAATGGCACATCTAGGGCCCATCCAGAGAAGCACTGTTGGCTGTGGCACTGCAGCTGGGCAGAGGGCATTGCCTTTGCACTCTGCCCAGGGATTAGAGCCCTCAGCTGGGATAATTGCGAGCAGCACCACCTCTTCACCAGCCCAGAGGGTTCTGATGACTGGAACCAGAGAGAACAGCCTGAGGGTTTGCATTTTGCAGGTGAGAGTGCCAGTATCTCGAGTATAGTGCTTATAAAATTGCTGGTAGATCTGCTGAAGAGCTTCTGACAGGTTGGTGTCACTGTGGGCTAGACTGGAAGCTCTGTAGTGTGCTGAAACGTGAGGCTGCAAGAGCTCTCTCTCCCTTTGTCTTGCCCTGATGCTGCCCTGGTTCACTGTGGATGCAAACGCACTTTGTAAAAGACTTTGAATGGTAGTAGCTATTGCTTAATTAAGGAATCTACTCTGTAGAGTGCTCTGTGTGAGGGGAATGACATGTTGGACCTAGTTAGGAAGAAAAACAGCTGTAGCACAAAACAAATATGGTGAAGGGGGAGGATATTGCATTTCAGTTCTTTGATGTAGGAAAAAGAGTTTGTTTGTGTTCAGATACAGGAAAATGGGATTTAAAACAACATTTCTTACTTGGACTAAGAACTCCATTTACTACATCCACTTTGAAATGTGGCTTGGATGTTTGTTACTGGAGCTCATGCGGCTCTTCTGCAGTGAGTTTGCCAACTGCTTGGCAAGCAATAGGGGAAATGCCTGTTAAAGAGTAACTAGTAGATGAGATTAATCACATATGAACAGCTCAGAGAGCATGGTGGTTTTGTTAGTGTCTGATCTACTTGCTTGTCCCATGGCTGCCCAAGTTCCTTTGTAACATGTTTTTGGTTTCCTTGGCATTCTAGGTGCCCTGTTCAGCCATTCCTTCCAGAGGGAAAGTCAGATGTGTTTCTCTGAGCAGCCAAGAGGATTCATTTTAATCAGAAGCAAGGTGTTTTGTTTGATATTAATGAAGGACCTCGTCTTGTACCACACAAGCCAATGGCAGCAGGGTCCAAAGTGTCTTTAGTATGCCCTTGCCTGACTGTGACTCTGGCAGTGGCAAAATGACCAGGTGGAGGTCCAGGCTTCTGGAAGTTACAAACAAACTTGTTTGTAAGCTTCCCCCCACCCCCCCTTCAATAATGCTGGATAATGGAGGCTTTTAATTGTGCTGCTGCTTTTAACCAACTGCTCTTGCAGGTTAGGCTACTTGATCGGTCTCTCTGGTTGTGTTATCAAGGAGGACAGTGTGTGGCAGTAGGATTTGTGAGTAGGTTCAAGTAAATGGCATTTACCTACCTCTGGGTGCATGATATAAGCAGTTGCCCACTTCCCTTACCTGCCACACAGATAAGTTTACTCTCCTTACTTACAGCATTATAAATAGAGGATGGAGAGATGTGCTGAGAAAATTCCTACCAGTCCCTTCAGTATCCAATCCTATCCAATTCTGTATGTTTGGGAGCTCCAAGGCAGCCTCACCCCTCAGTTGAAAGGCTGGTGCAGCCTGTGCCCTGTCCTGCTGCAGCTATGTACAGTTCCCTTATGGGTGCAAGTCTTTTATCTTCCTAAAAGTGCAGTCATCAAAGGATAGAGCTTGTTTGTGCAGTCCATATGCATTCCTTAAGGGAATTGGTGGCCCATCACTGAGACGTATAAAGCACGGGTACACAGCATTGTGCTTATTGAGTGTTGGGACACAGTCTTCATTCTGAGGATGTTTTTCATAGCCAGGTTTGAAAATCCCCTTGCACAATATTTTGCATGCTGCAAGATTACCTTGTCACTGTTGGCAGCCTCATGTGTTTTGGGGATGCTGTTTTCCCAGGCTGTTCCTGTCAGATTGGACACTGGAAAGCTCACCAGTTGAGGTGTGTGTCAGTGCATTTCAGGGCCAGAAATGGATTCCACTTGTTTTGCAGTCCCATAGCAGTGAGCGCAGTTGCAGGATTGCTTGTGTTTCCCATTTGTGCCTCCTGTGGTTTCACCTGTAGTCACCTGTTGAGGGGTCATAGTTCAGACCTGTTTGCCACATGCTTGGGATATTCACCTATTTGGGTTTTTTGTGCAGTTTGCTACCTGTGTGCTAGGACCTAGTTGCAGTAAGCAGGGGATTTCAGTCGGAGCAGCTAGTGCAGAGGGTGGTACTGAATGGGTCTCCTCTGCTGAGGGTCCCTTGTTAGGAAGGAAGCAGACTTGCCTGGCAGGGAAGGAAAACCTTCTCCTTACCTACCTCAGGGAACTTGAAAGTTTGAATTTGCCCAGTGTCTTTAGCAGCACAGCTCATGCCTCTGACAAAACCATGATCAAAGGCCGTATGGTGATGGAGGCATCCCGTGATCTACCCCATACTTTCTGTGCCTATTTTTCATATTAATGAAATGGTCTTTTTCAAGCCCCTGTCACAGATCTTTATTTGGCAAACAAATTACTCCAACAAAGGTGCCAGAGCAGCTCACAGGGAGTTCTCCAGTGAGCGTGTGAGTGGGCCAGGGCTGCTTGTTGATACACAGACAAAGCTGTTCATCAGGATGCCAAGGTCTCCTAACACCCCACAAAACTGCCTGTTGTACCTTGTGGGTAATGAAACATCACTCAGTTTTAGCCATCAGCCTTCAGTAACAGAGTTCAGCCAATTATTATCCTTTTATAATCAGGATAGAACCAGTGGTGTATGACAGGAGGGTGAGTGGATTGCTCACGGTTTAATAACACTTCTAACCACGCAGTAGAGGTGCCTGGTTTCTATGTAAACTGATGTACACTATAGGGTTGTGTACATAGGTGATTAATATTAGCGAGCAGTTTCAGTGTCTTCGAGACCTGTTTATACACTCCAAGGCACAATAACTAAAGGGATCCCCCTAGACTATTAACAAGAATCATGTGTTTGATATTTAAGAGAGAACACAAAATGTCCTATCTGAGCGTGGAAACTTTAAAGAGCCCCATGAGACCACAACTTCTTCTGTCCTCCAACTGGTCCAAGAAGCTGAGGTAAGGTGACAACATTTCCTGAGCTAACTCAGAACTTCAGAAGGATGGAATTCAAAGTGTCTCCCTTGGGCAGCCCTCTGAATCAAATCTCTTACTTCAGACACTCTTCTAGGTGCTTTCCTCATTTAACAGCGTAACTGGCACTGCTCAGTGCTTGTCTGGATTTAGTTCTCTACTCACATTGGGCTGAACGTCAAGATGCTGAAGGCTCTTGAGTTGTCATCACCAGCTGAGGTGGCACATGCTGTGTGAGCTCCCAGATGAGGAGCTCTTGCTCTTGTGCTAGGCCTGAACCCAGGGATGTGAAAGTGCATTTCACTGTGCCATTCTCAGTATTTGTAGCTGCATGGAAAGATCTGGAAAAGGGGAGAAAGTTTCCTTGTACCTGGCATCCCAACATACTGGTAACAAGGTCCAATGAGTGAAGTAATAGGCAAGAGATTTGTTCCTTTAAGTCAGCCAGCTTTTTTCTCCTCTATTTAAAACTTGGATGTTGTCTTTGATCTGTTACCAACCATATATCAGGGTATACTTCTGGCTGCTTATCTTTCTGAGCACTGGTGCTACACATGTATTAATGTGCTCATCTGGGAATAGAATCATGTAAAAACATACTTCAAATTGGCAGTGAGTCCTTCTTTTTGGCAGAACCACCATGGAGCAGCTGTGTGATAACCTCAGACACACAGGGCCCGAGGAAAACGTGGTTTAGGACTGCAATGTGGCAGGGAGGGTGCACCTCTCATGGCTTAAATCAGGACGTGTGAAATGGAGCTGTGGCTGGGTTCCCCCCTTCTGCCGGGGTACCAGAGCAATGATGGCATCTCCCTGAAATCCCATGGAAGTGGCAATCTCAAACTTCAGCACTGGTGTTGCATGCAAATGCAATGAAATCATTCTCCGAGTACACACTGTACTTTGTCTTTCCAGGCATTTGTCAAACTCAGAATGAGTATCAAAAGGATTCTGGATGAGAGTCTGGAATGAGAACTTGGGCTGTTGAAATGTACAAGGAAAAACCTGGAAGAAGAGTGTGGAGGGTGATTATCCTGGCCTGGCCAGAAGGTAAAATGTCATCAAGTAGGTTAACAAATATTACTGGAGAAGTGCTGCAGTATCTTGTGGTCAGAGGAAGGCAGGATTTCACTGTGTCATAGAGAAAGGAGAATCCTTATTCCATATCCTAGCTAAATACTTGGCTTCCTTGCTCAAACACGTAAGACTGGCCTCAGCCTATTGGGGACAATACACGTGTGTGTGCACACACATGGGCAGTATATGCATTTACACATCATGTTTTCTGGTATGCCGAGTACAGAGATGCTGTAGGCATGGCCCTTTTGCTCTAGAAATGTGGTGTCTGAGATACCTGCAGGAGAATGGTTTGATAGCAGTGAGGCTTTTTCCTTGGTCTTGTGGAGTCCTTTAACAGCTGGATTACAGGAAAACAGCTAAGTGGCAAAAATCTGCCCATGTACTACAGAATGAAGTTGAAGAAAGAATTGATTGATTGATTCTTAAGCGCTATTGAGAAGTAACCTGAAGAATAATAGTGATGGAGCACCTGATCTATAGAGCAAGGAATTATTTCTCTGGATAAATCTATACTTTGGACGTGTATCAAGCATGTGTAAGCATAATATCCCATCTGACTCTCTGGAGTTAAATTAGAGATTCCTTAGGAGAAAAAGGGCAACCTAACATGAACAGTCCAGTGAGCACTCACATCCAGTAATTGCAGCAACTATCTTGATGTAAGTAATGCTACCCAGGCTGATTGTCAAGTTTAAGAAGAGAAAGAAATAAAGAAGAAATAATTTGATTTCCAAAGAGTAGCCTGTCTCAGCCCAAAGCAACCAGCAAGAGCACTGTCTAAAGGACAATTTGTTTCAAAACAAGGAAACAGGTTTGGGCTTCGAAGAGGTCATACAAGTGCATAAGGAGAATTGGTAAAGGCAGAGCAGCTAGAATGGCATTAGATTAATTTTGGATTTACAGTCTTGAAGACCTACATGGAGCTGGTGTCTGAACTCTATAGGTGCTTTAGGCTGTGCTGTTAAAGTAGTCTTTGTGGTCTATGAAGATCTTCAGTCCGTTGGCTTCTTCCTCTTAATCAAATAAAGCATTCCAGACGTTCCAAATGCATTCCCTGACTTACCACTAGGTCAGTTTGATGCTGAAGGTGTGCTCTGAGAATGCTTTAACTTTCAAAGCTTGAAGAGGTTTCTGTGTTCTTTCAAACCACTAGTGGAACTTGGCTCTGCAATACCTCATATTTCATTCTGAAATGGCAGGTTTACACTGATGTATCACTTGTCTCCATTTTATTGGTGTGGAAAATCTGAAGTCATAAAACCTTACATGACTACAGGACACCAGGATGCACAGCAAGTAAGAAAGTATTTGAACTACCAGAACATCTTACCTAGGGCAGCTTTTCTCCAGAATGAACAGGCTCTATTGAAAGTACTCACTGGAGACTTAATGACATGGCTCTGGTGATAGGTGAGGTGACCATATAGAATGGAACTTGGAAACAAAAGCTTGTATTGGTCCCTTCCATTGTACTCACATTGATGTCAGCAAATGCAGTAAATGCACACACTGCTGCTGGTCATGGTACTTGTAACTTATGAAGAAATGCTATTTTCAGGTTTTGGGGGGGATAAAAGTTTAACATGTCATTAAAAACATTAAATTCTAAGCTAGCAAGAGGTTATACAGTACATTTCATAAGCATTTTCATGCTAGTTTACTGTAATTTCTTCTGCTTGCCTAAGTATTTAAGCAGGAATTTATTTTGGCAGTTACCCATTTATAAAATCCAAAGCAGGAAGGGCAGTTAGACCCTACATCGCAGGAAGACCCCAGGCCATATTCCCATCTCTTCCCTGGGGCTCACACAGAGACAGCAATATCTGCTCTGTCCTGGCTGAGCTGTGTGGCTGGACAGAGCTGCCTGGAAGGGCAGGAGCAGCAGGAGCTGGAGAAGGATCATCACAGCAGAACCACTGACCCGACCTCGCCTTGACTCTTCAGAAACACTGGAAGAAGGTGACACGTACAGCATCACAGCACAACCAGCTGCAGAGGTGAGTGACTTACAGCCAGAGCAGCTCCTGGAGGGCCGGACTCAGACGGATCACTGTCAGCAGAGGCTTCAGTGCTCACAAGGCTTTACGGTGTTACTTGTTTGACTGTAAGGATGAAGTAGAACAGAGACCCCAAGACTTCCCCATGCCACCTGAGCACTTATTTCTGTTCAACTTCTGAATTCATTCAAATTTGGGATTCTAAGGGCCATTTCTAAAGCAGCAAAAAACTGTTAAGCGTGATAGACACCAAAGAATGGAACAGTTTGTGCAGCAGTGTGTGGTACTATGATAGCTGCTGCTTCTTCTAAAATGGAAGATTTGTATTGCAGAAGCTCTTAAATTACTTGTGAGACTGTTCCTACAAAAAAGGTAGGTTGAAATTTGTCATTCTTCCTCTTGGATAATACATATAATAATACATATAATGCTCTTGTTGTATTATAGTGAAAACAGTGAAATACACTTCTATTTTTAAATCTGGTAACAAGAGCTACTTGTCATATGTTGGTTCATTTCACTGCAATAAAAATGAGAGGTTTGATCCAGGAATGAAAACAAGATTGCCAATTAGTAACAAGTAACAGCCTCCTTTACTGATTACTTTAAAATAAGAACAAGGTATTTCAACTATTCACAAATATTTCTGACATATTACAAAGTAACATAAGAAAAAGATCACAATCAATCATAGGTGAAGCAAAACAGTTCAAAAATGTTTACAAATTCATTGGGTTTTTTCCTTTTCAAAATGTTTGCTGATACACTTTTGCAGGCTGTTTGGTCAAATAAACTTTGCTGTACATACCCTGCTTTGTCCTGGGGGACAAACTGCAGAAATCCTTTCAGAACAGTACTTCGGGGCTGGGAATACAACCTATAACAAACAGTCTTGCAGTTTTGTCTCTGTGGACTTTGTGCAAGATTTAACATGAGTATTTATTCACTATGATTTTAAAACATCATATGAAAGTGGTATTTACTTTATATTGTATTTAAGTATTTAAAAGATTTGAGACCCATTCCTTCTATATATACATTATGAATCATAGAATAGTTGGGGTTGGAAAGGGCCTTAAGATCATCTAGTTCTGAAGCTTTAAGGCTGCACCACTAAACAACATTTTATCAATCTTTTTATCATTTTCTTCAATGTTACAATTACTTTGTCAAATTTCAGTTGTTAGCAGCAATGATTGATGGTGATGATCCGCATTTAAAAATATCCCAAACCAAACAGCAGAATTCCCTGGGAAACTGCACACCACATGCATGATACATAACTAAAAAATTAGTCCAAAGTTCTGATAAATATTTAATTCCTGCTAGGTCTAATAGCTATTCTAGTTCTAAAGAATAAAGTGTTTATTCTGTACAGAAGGGTTGGGTGGAATATGGACGTTTAACAAAGATCACTGAAGGCATTTCATGGTCTGAATTGTTCACAGAGTGTTTGTTAATGTGGCTGCCCTTTTGGCTTGTGTCATCTGTGGGAGGGGAACATTTCTGGTGGGATCAACAGGTGCAGACTTACAAGATGCAGCACATTATCTTCTCCAGGCTGCTCAGTGTTCAACTGAACCAGGAGTTTCTTGCAGGATTGAAAGCTCCTTGGGACTCGCTCCTGAGCTAAATGCAAACCTGTACAGCATTAATCAGATGCTGGGTTACATCTAAGGGTTTGGTCTTTTTGCCTTCAGTAAATTACAATGTGAAAAACTGCACCAGCGTTTTTCAATGAGCACCATTAACTGACTTTGGTAACATAACTATTGGCATGAGCAGCGGGATCAAGGAACATGCTGAACTCCTGTCTTGTACAATAAGAAAGCACAGCTGCCAATTACCTTGCAACTAGAGTCTGTAAATATTAAAACCATAAATATGTTATAACCATACACATATACACAAAACACAGCGGTAGCAATATTACAGGAGGCAGAGCCTACTCTCTAAAACTGCTTCTTGTTAATACCGATGCAACACCAAAATATATGCCATTGAATATGAAGCAAACCCTTCTTCAAAGGGCGGTGGCAGTAAGCCAAAGTTCAGGTCCAGGTTCCCATGAATCTGAGGTGACTCTGAAGCTAGATCGATCCCACTGTGCCAAATCTAATCAATGAAAGAGTAGCACAATGGGAAGATAAAGACTATCAGTTAACACTAAAACTTGCTGAGCAGGAGCTTTCTTTTGCCACCATTTGTAATTCTCCCTTTTTCACAAGCGCTCTTTGCGTGAGCGCTCACCAGGCTTAACAGGTAATAAAGTTATTACATGTAAAATATGATTTAGGGGTAAGGATTAATAGAAACAACCAGCATGGGAATGGAGTTCCTGAATCCTGGAAGATGCTCCTCCATGTTTTTCAGTGAGATTGCACTTAGCAGACCACTGCAAAGTTGCCAGCTCTTCAACTTCTTCTTCTCTGTCATGCAGCTCTGTTTCAAAGCCTGGTAGGAATAGCACGAGAAGGGATAGAAGAGAACGACTGTGCTGGTCCATTGTCTTTGCTAATGATCTTCAGAGCAGCGTCCTCTCCTCAAGATCACATCGTCTAGTCCAATATCCCCAATTCTTCCTTCCCCTTTCTCCCCTTTGAAGATAACCTGGGAAGAGAAATAGAACGATTTGAATGCAAAACTAAATTAAAATGAAAGAAGCTTTGGTCAAGATAAGTCTCAAGAGTAAGGAAGCCCAGGCAATCAGAACTGACTCACAAAAGCCTATTCATTTTGCTTAGAATTATGTCTGGTTTTCTGTTTCTTTGTAATTATTGATAAGATAAAGTTTTTAGAAAATTATCTGTGGTAATTACAGCCCTAATATAAATTTTGGAGCTAAATAGTGTGTGTGTGCTGTAGCCTGCTCCTACAGTGAACACTATGATGTGTGAGATTTTTAGACCACCTTATATACAAGTCAGAGCAAACCAGGTCCTGAAGCACCCATGTCCCTTCTTCAGATCTGAAATAGAAACTACCTTCAAAACTGAGCAGAGGTTGAAGAAAAATGCTAAGGTTTTGATATTGGTTTATCACCCAGTGTTTCTAAGCTTTCCATGTATTAAAAGATTCCCCATGATACAAGAGACACACAAGAGACAGCTTCATTTGATTGCTGCAGGTATACTGAAGAGCAAAAAACTGTGGGAGATTGCACATATAACCTCCCAGCATTATCAAAATTGACATTTTCAGTATCTTTGCCCTGGTTTGGCCAGTTACTAATCCACAGGGGATGATTCTTCCTATTTGATGGTGCTGCATTATTTAAAGCATTGTTCATGAGGAACCTTGATCCAGGCCATTATCCTTAGACTGTTCTTTCCTATGTGGCGATTACCTTAAAACCCACTTCATGACGTAGATCAAGACAGATAATTTGTCATTTCCCATGTGTCTATTGCTAGAGGTGGGACGTTTTTTTCTGCGTAAAACTAACTTGGAAAAATGCACAACCCTCTTATGCTTCATGTGATTCCATTGGCAGGGATTAAAGGCTGAAATTGGATCCAGAGGACAAACAGTCAAGTGCTACAGCCATCTTAAGTGTCTTCAGCTTCTCATGTAAAAAATCAAAAGGCAGCTCCTGTATTGGTACTCACACTCTTGATGCCTTGTCCTCGTAAAGTTATGTGTGTCTGTCTCCAGCCATGGCCACCATTCCTTCCCCAGACAGCTGGTCCATGAGCACCATTTTTCCTTACAAAGACTTGGAGGGTGCCAGAATGCAGCCCAGGCACCTTATGCCGGAACGACAGGCACAAGTCGCCGGTCTGAGCCATGTGGCCCAAAGGCAGGATAAGACGCGCTACTCTTCCTTCTTTGCCTTTGGGGTCAGAGATGGTAAGGTACTGCCCCCCTGCAACAGAAAAAGCAGTTAGCTGTGGTGGTTGGGGGTTTTTAGTTCTACTGTGTTGAAGGACCAAAGGCACAAAAGTCACTAAAAAAAGCAAAACATTGAAAAAGGGCTCCACAAGGGCCAGTGAGTCTTACACAGGCAGAGAGTTTCTGGAACATGAACCAGAACTGATGCACCTGCCTCCTGCTGGGTAAGGCTTTTACAGCGCTACTCTTCTGTTTAGCATCAGGTTAGGTCTTGCCAATCTAATTTCTGTTTTACAAAGCAAGTAAAACCTCTTTTGAAAATGGAAATTTCATTTCTGACAACCACTTGGTGACTGCAGGGTTTCAAGCCCACAGTGACATTAAAGCTACTGTGCACTTTTACGCACCTTGTAAACTGCAGTTTGTTTGCTACGGGATAGATGAATGAGGCAGCCAGCATGAATGATACCATGTAATTGAGCTACGGTTCTGTCCCTTTCCTTTTTTTGGGAACCGTATTAACAAGTTAAGTCTCAAAGCATATCTATTTGCAAACACAGATAGCTTTTTTGTTTAACCATAATTTAAACTGCTAATCTGGATTAGATACAGAAAGCTAGAGATGGTATTGATTTCCAAATGGCTGTTAACTTGATACACTCCCTGAAGTCTTCTCTAACAGTAAGTTGTCACTGAACATCCATACTTAATTCAAAACTGTATTATTATCTCTGATCACGTATGAAATAAAGGTGCCTTCATAAAAACACCTAGAACATGAACATGAAAATTAGAAGATCCTAGGTATGGCAACATCCAACAAACCTAAGGTTAATGAACTTAAGGTAAAGTTTGCAGTTAGGCTCCTTAGTTGAACCTAATGACATAGAAACCCTGGGGGGCTGTAACAGTGTTGCCATACACAGTCTTAATTATAGGATAGAAAAATATTTTTCATTTAAATTGTCACCCTGCTACTACTCAACCAGAGCTTTACGGTTTTGAAAGCCACCTCACACCTCAGGTGTGATTTAACGACACTGAACCAGGGCTTGTTGCACACTGGAAAGGAGAGCCAGCCTTGTTTCCAATCCCCTACTACTACACAGGGTTTTAAGTTCTTCAGTCTCTGTGAGATTTAACAAAGCAAAGTATTATAGTGCTGTCTGAGCCCCCAGATCTGCGTTCGGGCGTGAAGTGGGATCCATTTGGCCAAGGAGCTGTTACAGTTTTTGGTGGTGGGGTTTTTTTGTGGGTATTTTTAATGCACTGGTTTTGCCTCAAGGTCACTAACTGCTAAATAAGCATAATAGAGTTTAAATAACTGCACCTGTTTGTTGTAGATACAATTATATCACTACAAAACTACTGCCTTGA
The DNA here is from genome assembly GCA_026283785.1 of Coracopsis vasa. Classification (NCBI taxonomy): domain Eukaryota; kingdom Metazoa; phylum Chordata; class Aves; order Psittaciformes; family Psittacidae; genus Coracopsis; species Coracopsis vasa. Next base: position 90,560 of record JANHGB010011880.1, on the reverse strand, counting down.
CTCATTAACTGCATCTGTTTCAGATAGTTACAGTGACTGAATCCAATCAATGGGAAACAGACTTAGGTAAGCACAAAGCCAATGTATGCCAGCAGGAAAAGGTCCCCTCACATCAGCATTTTCTGCATGCAAGATAAGCTTGTAAGGCTTCATTCAGCATGGCACCTTTCAAAATGCAGATTCTGATAAACCAATAAATAGCGAACTTTGAAAGGTGAAAGCAAACACTCGGGAACAAGCTGTGAAAATAATCCTTGCAACAAGGTACTGCAGACAGGAGGGTGTGGGTGGGTGACTCCAAGGGACTAGTTTTAACAGGTTATGTCAACAGCAGCAGAACATACACAGGAAACAAAAAGCTGGGACTGTCCCTGGCTGGGAAGCAGCACAGGAGGGAAAAAAAAAGGCTAAAACCAAAAAAGTCAGTTAGTTAAAAATCATAGTTCTGGAATTTAATATGTATTAACAGCAACTTTTGAGCACAGGTAATGAATATGCTTTGAGTGCCTTTCTCCGAGACAAAATGGTTTTAAATCCATTTACCAAGAAGATGTTTGGATTATGCGAGATCTTTACAAATGCCGGCCTGCAAGCAGGAGACAGCTGCCTGTTCTCTCATCTGCAGGAGAAATCTCATCTGCTCTCTGAGCCATTCCTGAGACTTTCTAAGTGTTGTAAGCAGCACAGGAGACCCTAGAGCGTGCCTGTGGTGGGGAAATGGCCTGCCCAGTCAGTGAAGACAGCACTTCCATTTAGCCAGCTAAACAGACTGGAAAAGGTGCCAGGTCACTTGCTGCGGTGGCAAATGACTGTGCCATTAATGGCACTGTAAGACAGACATCTGTGATGAGGTGGTGCCTAAGGAAATGGCTCTCAGTGCCCTCACCCTCCCTCAACTTAACCTGTAACATTTTACCGCCTGAGAGCACGTTTCCTTCCGAAGTCCACCATCCCCTCACATAATGTAAGCATTGTGCACTTCAAAGGCTGCTCTTCTGGGTATGAAGTAATCCCATCATTATGGGGAGCCAGAGATGTGTGTCTAATCCCCAGCACTGTGGGGCAAGCTCTGCTGGGGGGAGGGTTCGCAGGCAGGGACAGCCAACCTCTCAGTGCCATACAGTAAAATCAGCAGGGGACAAAGTACAACCAACTTCCAGCAGTGCAGATGTGCATTTCTGCCGGGCTACAGTGGCAGAGGTGAGCGATTACAAGTGGTTGCTGCTTTGGCTTCACCTATACTGCAAGTGGCAAGTACGCACTCCCTCTTGATACTCATTGCAAGGTCCTTTTGTACCATCCCAAACATACCCAGTCTCTGCATGGGAGCACCTAACTTGTCTTCATTCCAGTTACTCAACAGTTTTCCTATATACATGTTGCTGTAACTTGGAGTAGAATTCAATAAAATCAAACTGAGAGGTTAAAGCAGAACATTCTATTTGGCAGCAGAACAAAGACTATTCCCAGCACATTCTGTGATTTTGTTAGTAATATGGAAATAATTATGTTTGCATGGTGGTTTGAAAAATAAGCTTTGGTTCACTGGAAATAAAAGTTGTTCTCTAGTCCACATTTTTGTTCTTTTTGATTCTTTTAAGACAGATAACCTCTTACTGAATACATTTTCTATTCCTTCAGAGGCATTTCTATTGTGAAGACACCAGGTATGATAAAAGTGTAAATTCTCAATTGCTCTTTCATGTTGGGAATCCTCAGTTGTGATTTTCACACACAGAAGAGGTGGGAGTGTGAAATATGTCCTAGACTTAAAAGGAACAGAAGCTGTGTGAACTCATCATAATGCGAGAACTGACATCAGCCCAAGCCTAGGTGGTTCTTCACTACAGGATGTGATTATACAAAGGTATCTTACCTGACGCATCTCTCACTGGCTCCCAGTGCAAGTCATCCTCTTTATCCCTGATCCATCCACACAGTCCGCTGTCAAAATTACAGCTGTGTACCAGCACACCTAGGCACAACAGAGAAATGAGTCAAAACCACCCTAAAAACCCCCAAAACGCAGTGATTTGGATTGTTTTGGTTGGGGAACTACAGCAATTTCACTTGTGGCTGACACCAGCAACTAAGTAAGAACATTAAATGCAGCAGAAGAAAAACTAAAACAATAAAAAGGATGTTAGTGTCGTTACTAACAATTCACACTATTTTTGTGCTAAATCTGTTAGGAAATAAAACTACAAAGGTTCATGTATGTGGTGGGTTTTTTCTTTTTATTAAAGCATAGTTTAAACAAGTGGCATAAGACGTAGGAGTCCTGTAAAAACATACAAAACCCCAAGAAATCTCAACAAATCCTAAACCCTAGGCCCTGAACATGAGACATGATCTTTACCTGGGTCATCGTTTGCTTCAAATTCATCGGCAGTAATCCCTCTTTCAATTTCAAGTATTTCAAACAGATTATTGCTCACTCCAGGCTGGCGTGGAACTGTGAGAAAAGTAGGTTTTCAGAAATGAATGAGATAAAGGAGGTTAGTAACCTCCTGCCTTATCTTCAATAAAAAACAGCAGAGCAGCTCTGGGCATTGTGCTTCTCGTGGAGAATTCAATATATTTCATTATATTTGACATAAAGATTCATAATCTTTCTGCCTATGCGATTTGTGATTTACATTCTAACATTTACCTGAGCACTGTAGAAGGTGATTCCAAATAGGCTAAAGGCTCTTCAAATGAGAGCTCTTTTTTAACCAAGGAAAGAAGAAAAAGAAAGGAAAAAGCTTTTTAACCTTGAAGCAAACTATTCCTCTCCAAATGCTCTTTTAAATACAGTGATTTCTCAATAAAATAAAGCCATACTAAAGGCCTTATTCAAACTTTCAGATCCACTCACCTTCCACAGATGTTTACAGGAGAATCTCAACAAAAGGCTTGTACTTGAAGGGGCCCACATGTACACCACTGAAGGTACACCCATCTAGCTGCAAAGAATTAGAGCTCCCTAAATCCTGATCAGGATTGCACTGAGAACTGAGGAGGAGGGGCTCTAGTGGAAGCTGGAATTCAACTGTAACCATACTTTGTGCTTTCCAGCACAGCCTCTTCGGCTGCTGTTCTCAGCTTCTAGGAGAGGGAACCTCTCCATGGGTAACAAGCCCAGCATTCAGCAGCCAGGACAGCCTGAAATCTAAGAGGTCTTTCTGGGAACAATGGCTGCCAAAGTCAGGTGGTTACAAAGACTTCCACTTACTTCTGAAGACCCTGTGTCAGGCTAAGTCTCCAGAAACAACAAATCGATGTCATGCCTGATGGACAGCTGTCAACTAGAGATAAACAGATAGCACTGGATAGAGCTGTCTTGGAAATTCCTCTTGTAGAGGCAGGTCTGGTGCATAATTAACAATTGTACTAATTCAGGCATGTCCTTAGATGTTACAAACACCTCTGGCACCTAGAGTATTTGTAAGTGACATATATATTAAAAACTTGACACATTTTCCATTTGCATTCCTAAACTAAGTCTCTTAATGTCTTTATAGGCTCCTTAGGCAAGCGAGAACAAGAATTGAGATGATTTACAATTCCAAGCTGAAATAAAAGACTTGCTTTCAGGAAATCAAATCAAAGGTAAGAAGGAACTTCTTTTGCACCAGGAGAACATGAAATAGCGCCACTGCAAGAGCTCTTCTAAAGGTAGGAGACAGAGGAAAACAAAAAACAGGAACTGAGGACCTTCTTGCTTTCTGGAATTAGGACAAAATAAGCAGCCTGATAAAAAGGTTGATCAAATGCTAATGTATTTTAAAAGTAGTACTACAGGCTACAGAGCTTGGATGGAAGTTTTGTATAATTAAATAAATAAAATGCTTGAAGTCTGTAGGAAACTGATTAACACCTCAATATTACAGTAATTTTAAGAATCAGTACATCTCCTTTTTCAATCCTTTGTGGATTTTGGATTATGTCTGTTTGCAGTCTAGGATATTAATGCTCACACAGCCTCAAGGACTTCAGGCTGGCTTGGGCAGTAACGGCCTGTTAATTGTGTTTGCAATAGTATTTCTGCTGCTTTGTTTAATGTGATTTTTTTTTTTTTGCTTAAATGATTAGAATTTTGACATTACCATGAAGGAACCTTACACGTGTGCAGTACATTCATGCACAAATACTATCTTCATTTCTAATGCACTGCTATTTTATACATCTGTGCACACACACAAGCATTCTCCAAATGAAAGTTGACATATTTGCCTATAATTAAAGCTCCACAAAAAAATACTTCTTCAAAACTTTTCCCTAAATTCCTCCCCAAACACTGTTGTTATGAACTTCTAGAAGAACGTGTTGCAGAGCTTTTAAGCAGTCACTTCAGTGCTTGGACCCAATTAAAAGAATGTGTACTCGATACGAAACAAGAATTACCACGAGAGATGCAGGACTCTAAGTACAACTCATGTGTACACTTCTTTCTTGCTGCAATAACTAATATGCTGAGTGGTGATCGTGGGAGAGTATTTGGCTCAATTATATTCTGCAAGCTTTCCAAGCCCTTTCTGTGTACTTTATATAGCATATCAGTGTGCTTTTCACTTAACTTCAATGGTTTGATAAAGCTTGTTAAATATAAACTTGGCCTCTTTTTCTTGGAGAATTTTATAAGCTTTGAGTGAGCCAATACATCAACACTACCATATTCTCAAAGTTCATGAGCTAAGTTCTTCACAGACACATGCATGTGGGGGGAGAACATTTAATAACTGCATACAACTGCTTTCTTTTCAGTTTCTTAATCCTTTGGGAAAACAGTAGGACTTTCTTATTTCATTTCCTTGCTAATTAATTGCTCAGTTTGGGGGTATAAGAGACAGTGTGTACATGTCAGGTTATTTGTAAATATAGAATAAGCACTGTTGTGGTGTTACAAACCCAGAACAAAATGTGCAGTGTAGCTTCATGTTAGTAATAATTATTATTAATTAACTATTAAGAATGCAGTGTTCTGCCTTACAACAATCACTGTGTTCTTACGCAATTCCATTCCACGCAAGAATCATGACCAAGCTTCCCATTTGTTAAAAACAACCAAAGAAAAGGACAGAGATTTCTAAATAGTTACAATTGAAAGTTATTAATTTTAGTTCCCAAAAAAAAAAACCCACAAGTGATGTGATGAGATGTCACACAGAACTAGCAGAAAATAGCTAAAAGGAAGGGTAGTCCAGAGGTCAGTCAGACTTGGTAAACAAGAACACATCCTGTGTTCCTCCAGGGAAGACACTGAGATATGCTGGGCTAAAAAGAAGGACAACAGAGTTACACTTCACCCCTTTTATCTGGACACCCGCAGTGTCCAGGATATGTTGCCTAAAACTCCACAGGCTCTAATTCTGTAGTGGGAATTATTTCAGGAAGGGCTTTTGTGGACTGACTCACCCTTTACAGTACCATTTGAGAGATGTGCTAGTGTGAGACCACTCTGCAGCCCAACCTAGCGTGTCTCAGGCAGTTACAAGACTCATTAACTTTACCTAAACCAAGCATCTTACGACATATCTTTCCAGAAGACTTTCTGAAAAGTAACCTGTGTGCTTTTCTATGAGCAGCTATTCAGCAGGTGCAAAAGTGCCAACCGAGTTCCAGGGTAACACAGCTGAAATAAGTAGTCTACAGAAGCTTGAGTTATCAGATCTAGCTGCAAGATTGACAGAGGGTGTCATTTGTATGACTCCTAGATCTTATGATTAAGATCCAGATTACAAACAGGAACAAAGTGCCTATCATCTTAAATGTTTAAATATTAAGACAAATACATTTTATTAGATGTATTATTAATTTCATAGATGTCTTCTTTAATAGAAGACAAATAAAATACTATTGTAAAATGATGCTACTGTAATGGTATCAAGGAATAAAACCTCCTCACATTCTTTGCTTTTAGCATTTCCCTTTTTTTTTCAACAGGTTCAAGAATCATATAACTGCATTTACTGTACTAAGGACTTTTCAGTTATTGAAAGGGGATCAGAAAGAATCAAGTTTTAATCCAATCTTTAATTTTTTAATAGGCGTTATGAGGAAAGTCTGCTAATTCCAAATCTTTTCAGCTCCTTCTTAGCTTTTAGTAGCTAAGAAGGAAACCTGCCGAACAATGATAAGGGGTTTTGTTCTTGGTCTGCTGATATCTCATATTATGCTTTAAGTTTATGCTTTTCAATCTTCTCACCCAAATCCTGATGGCAGCAGAAATTGTCTTATTGACAGTTTGTTCTATTTGTTAGAGACTTTATCCATCTGAGTAACCAGGAAGGATTCTTCTGTACCTCGCTGTAGTTTCTGTCAGCCCTGAAATAGTTAAATATTAAGCTATTGCTGCATTCCTCCCTCATTGCCATTCCCCCCATATCCATATCAGGAGAAGATTATCCTTGGTGCCAGATTCCACTGTCTGCATCTGACTAAGTGGTTCAAAGGCCAAGTGTAGGAATTCAATTTTCAAAAATACTCATATTTTTGTTCTCTAAAAAGGAGCTCCCCAAAGTCACTGCAGCTTCTTTGGAAAAGGTTTAAAGCATCTAAAGAAAAGCAACAACCCAGGACCTTTCAAAAACTGCAAAGGCATTTAGATAACATTATCAGCATTATTATAATTTGTGCTCTTTGCAGCCACTGAACAGACCAATTTCACTGTTCCTCAACTGATTTCAAGCTGAGCAGCACATTCAAGAGTGCTCTGAAGTGAATGCTTAGGACAAGTTTACTCAGCGTGTGGGACTGCAGGTTAAATAACAATGGAGAAAATAAGGAGTCATCAAGGGTAAGCTCAGAAAAAGGTTAAATAATGAAAACTTAAGATTTGAGAGATTTGATGTGGATCAATCCTAGACCACCAAGTGTGTTTGCAGGATTTGGTTTACTGTGCTAGTACACCTGCGCTAGGGCACAGCGTACCAACAACCCCTTTGCCGTGGGTTGCCTAACAGAAGTACCACCTATTCAGATCACTACACAATGCAGCATTTACTGTCCTGCTGCTTTATCAAAGTCTGGCTAAGAGTTCAGAACCTGAGGGAGAAAAAAAAGCAGGAAGAAGTCCATGCATCATAAGATAACCTGGTTTAAAACCACAACTTCAAATACTGAGGTCCTCAGCAGATACTAAGAGCTGCAAGATCTGAATTGCTGGTGGCTGCTGGCTACAGTACTCTCTGTGCTGGGTTTTGCCCATCTTTATGTGATAAAATGCTACTGTTTGTGATACAACAACTGTGTATCTCTGGGACGCAACACCCCTTGGCAACACATGAGGAAGCAGCCATAATTCTTCTGAATATTGTACAAAACTGAAGTCCTAGTTCTCTTCCCCGCAAACTCCTACAGTAACAGGATTCAGTAGGTGAATTAATACCTTACTCTACAAGCAATGCTTTCCTTGACATGGTAGCACATTCTTCTGGAACAGAACTGGTTTGCACCCAGCTGTAGATTTCACATCCTAAACAAAGGATTTTATGCACTCACTATATAAATGCCTCTGGACAGCAAGAAGGTGGGAGGGGACTAAGTGACTACCTAGACGATACTTTCAAAGTGGCCAGAAGTTAAAAGAGGGGAAAAAAAGAGTGGAAAGGAGAGAATAAGAGATAAAAGAGGGAGGAGGAAAGGCATCAGCTTCATTAAGGATCACATTACTAGCATCATGCAAACTCCTATAATCTAGAGCACAAGTGGAGTATGCCTTTAATCACATGGTTATGTCACGCACATGTGTGTATCAAGTATATCTTTAGCAGGGAATAGCAAAAATAATATGGGATTAATGACACATATCTATTGACTTGATCTGAGGAGCTGTCTGTCCCTGTATTACTTACTGAGGCCAGTAACGGTTGCTGGAGCTTGACCTGATGAAATCCTGCTGTATTGTGCATGAAAGCCTTTGAAGCTATGCATATCACCAACCTCAAAGGGTGGCAGCTGACCTAATTAAATAGTTGATAAACACTTTGCACAAAGACTATTTTTTGCCATGTTTGTTATATGTACCATAATGTAAGCTTACAGTCAGAAACCAAACTTAAAACACTTCCACTTTCCTACTTCCCAAACCCCCATATCTGAAGCATATGTACTGAAAGCATTAGCTTCAAAATCTAGCCTCTAGGGACAATCCAGAAAGACTAATTGTACATGATAAGCTTTATACAGGGGATTGTTATAACTCCATGAAAACAGCTTAAAACTATCCCTCTTATTAAGAATTCAAGATAACACTTGCAACATGAGACACCTGGGAAGCGTAACGCTAGAGTCTAGAATAATTGCCACAGAACTCTGTATTTTTAATGACTGGTTCCCATTATATTGAGCTTTAGGAGTCTTTACTATATTTCTTTTTAGAATCTTTCATAAAAATGTTTTTATACTTCTAACTGAATACAGATTGTTTAAAAAATAACCTTGAAAAAACAAAAGCACACTCCTACGAGTAGTACCAGGATTCATCTTCCCAAATTCTACATCAGCTTTTCTCTCTATTTTAAATTTACCAAACTGTCTGCAATAGATAAAATGTCAACAGGGAAAACAAACCGTTTCTCACAAGGAACAAAAAATCTCCCTGTGTAATAACATACGAGAACGTAGCCCAAGAAGTTACTGCACAGATGCCAAAACAACCGGAAAAACACTCCCACATTGCTTGTACACCTGCTCTGAGACAGCAAACTTTTCATCCTACTACGTCGCTTCAGCAGCTTTATTGTACAACAAGCTGAAGGAGAAGGACTGATCCAACACCCTCCCTAGCTCTAAAATTAGATGCAGAAATCGGGTGTTGAGTATTTCTTGGCAGATAATGTGTAACTCCTGCATATGCCAGTAATGTCTTCTGTGGTATGCACTGAAGCTGGTGTAGAAATGGTGCTGCTGATTTCAGAGAAGCTCTTAAAATGATACGTGTTCATGTTATGAGAATCTTTACTATCTTCAGCTTTTCATGTATCTATTTTCATAGCTGCGGTCTATAAAATTAGCCTCTGTTATTTTTATGCAATTTTCCCATTGCCTAGTCATAAACATCCAAACCTATTTGAATTTATACACTACAGGTGATATAACAGTCTTCAGGTAATCAGACATGCTCCCATTTCTTACCATTCTTAAAGGTATGGAAATATGCTAAGAGTGACACCCAGCTCCCTGAATTTTAATCCATTTACCATTTATGAGTTATGTTGCATTTCAATACTCTTCAGTAAGATGTCTTTTAATTTCTCCAGAACTTGTGTCTGCAGGCATAATCAGGTTACCCGCTTATACTAGACAATATACTCACAAATAATCACAGGAAGAAATGAAAAATGAAAGTTTTGGTTGAACTGATTCAGAACTTTCTCCCCACATTTTTGGTAGGTAATGAAATGAATTATTTGTGCAGCTTTACCTTATGACCATTTTCAGTTTCATGTCTTTGTTCTCACTGATAAAGTCTTTCAAAAACCTCAAACAGTATATGCATGCTTTCACCTCACTGCATCTACAATTCTGGTAAATGAAGGGATATGTAAAATTACTTACTGAACACATCTCCTCGGGGTTTCTGAGGATCTACCTGGATCCTGTTGTCATCTGTAATTCCTTGGGAAGATGTAGTTTCAATGGGAACATGTGAAGGCTCTTCAGTTGTTATCAGGGGAGTTGTTTGTGGTGGTAGTGTAGGTCTTAATGTTGTAGGTTGAGGTGTTGGAGGTGGAGGCCTTGTCACTGGCCTTGTTGTCACTGGCACATACCTAGTGGTTGGCCTTGCTGTCAGTCGAGTCGTTGGCCTGGGTGTAGGATGAGTTGTTGGCCTGGGTGTAGGTCGAGTCGTTGGCCTGGGTGTAGGATGAGTTGTTGGCCTGGGGGTAGGTCGAGTCGTTGGCCTGGGGGTAGGTTGAGCTGTTGGCCTGGGGGTAGGATGAGTTGTTGGCCTGGGGGTAGGTCGAGTCGTTGGTCTGATCACCGGTCTTTCTGTAACAACAGCAGGTACATAGGGTGGTCTGAGGGGTTGCCTTGTGCCTCCAACATCAGGAATCCTACTGGTTATACCATTGTCTCCCTTAGGGAGTGTGCTGTTGCCCTTGAATATATGAAACGGACCAAGTGGTTCTATCATAACATTAGGAATAACTGCAAAAAGAATCAAAATGGGACCAAAATGGACATCTGAGTGTCTCGCTTTGGAAACTTAGCAATATGTTTCATTATGACACAAGAGTCTTTGCTGAAATAATTTTTCTTCTTCTGAATGTTTCTACTACTTAGAAACATACTTTGGCATCAGCACTGCTGAATTGTCACATCTGTTTAGAAAGCACTTCTCATTACACCAGTTTAGGATGATTTAGAATGGCTGAAAGCCATCCCCACCTCCTCCCAAGAATCAGCTCTCTGGAAGTGTTGGCAAAACTTACCCAGAAGCACTGTTAGTAAAAACGCATGGACAGGAAGATGTGTGTTAGGCAGCCCTCTAAACTGGACAAGTTTGTACTCAGGAGCAGAGGCAAGTTTAGTAAGACTCCAGGGTTACAACTACTTTAGTCATGGATGGGCATATAGCTTTCTTTGGCTTAAGAAAGTTATCTTTCAGACCTCCCCACTTCTTCTAAACTTTTCTCCTTGTCAGTAAGCATTAATCATTTTACAGAGACTAAACCTAAGCCAATAGCATTCATTTGGATCCTTCCCTTTGTCAAACACCAGGAAACTATGTAAATGGCATTTTTTCAACCTCCATGAAGTAGAGGTGAACTGAACACCACCTACACAGCAGTGACAGTGCCTACAGTACCATCTCCCCCATGTTTTATAAAGAAAGGACAACAAATTTTAACTTGGTTTCACAAGAGCAGTTTCTGCAGACATGAAACACAAGAACTTCTGTTTTGTTATTTATCATTTTCTATTTGCTTATAAGCCTTTTATATCTCACCGGAGATCTTAAAAGCCCCAGTAAGAACTCCAGTCACATATTTTGTGTACACGTGTTTCAAGTATAACCCACAGCTCAAATGAAGAAATACTGTTTGTTAACAATTAATTGTTTGATGATTGCAGGTTAAAAGGTTTTCTCTCTGGCCACCTGTTTATTACCGTTCTTTTGAATACCCTGCAGTTTTTACATTATGGTACATTAAAATATAAAATGCACCTTGAGACTGTGTTCAGTAACGTGTGAAGTTTCCACATACAATTGCAAGCACTCAGGTTGGGAAAAATCACCTTAGCCAGAACACATCACCATAACACAGCTATAGCTCAAAGAAACAAGTCCACAATGGTACTGCTCTTCAAAGAGATCAGTGAGTCACCAAAGACCAAAACCCAGGTATGAACCCAGGGTTCTCAAAAAGATTCAGTAGATATCATAGAGCTGCACTGTCTGGAGGGATGTCAAATGTGGGAGAGCTCCAATGGCCTATTCTGTACAAAAGGGGTGGTTGCTTCTCCAAAGAGAAAAGTGAGGAAGGGAATTTTCCAACAGGGAATTTATCCAGAGAAATCCTCCCTCTCGGCTCTGCTCACATCTGGGGAGCAATGGGGCGTGGATGGGGTGAGCAGCTGAAATGGGCCAGTTGCAGAGTGCACCTAACAACAGAGTATGAGTAATACTTACTGTTTGACCAGACCTACCCTGCTTACCCAGTTGCTCTCATCCTGAAGCAATCTCTAGAATCCAGCTGTGAATAGGGAGAGGTGAATTTCTTTCTAATTATGAAAATGTCTCAGGGAAAGGTATTTTTAACAAGGCATGCTAAGACTCAGAAAACTCTGACTACATTCCCTGGCCCCTTATTAAGAATAGTTAAGAGAAATTGAGCATGATAGTGCTGTATCTCAAGAATTACAACATAGGACACATTTACTTTCAGAATTCCTTTCTTTTAAAAGGAGCATTACGTACGTATGCAGTTTGTTCCATTGTCTCTGTACCCTTCTTTACACTTGCATTTGTAGGATCCTGGGATATTGTAACATCGTGAAAAACTACCGCACTGATGGAGGCCAAGGGAACATTCATCTATATCTGCAACGGAAAGTTACATAAAAAATCATCTACATCAAAGAAACTTGACCTTCCCCTGCAAAACCACAGACAGTAGTATGGTCATTAGGAAAATATTATTACTTTCGAAAAGTTTAATAAAACTGAATTGCCAGTGGGAAAAGGAAGAGAGTCACAAATCAATGTGGTGATACAAATGTGAGGGTAAAAGGGACTATTGTGCAACTCTGGTATTGCTCAGCTTATATCTTAGCATCAGTTTCAGTTATGTGGGTAGATTGCAGTTGAGATCATGAAGATCACAGTTTTAATAAACACTTCTACAGAGGACGTAAGAAAAACTGAGTATAGGAGTTTGTGTGTTCTTAATCACACAGGCATCAAGCCATTTTTTCATTAAATGCTTCCTCTATTCTACATCTGTGCAGATGTTTCTACATCAAGTAGAAACTGCTTGAAACATCTCATATGGCATTTCCATGTTTGTTGGTGGTGATGAAAGCAAAATCCCCAAATTCCAGTGCTCTGCACAGAGATTTCTCTTGAAAAAATATACTTAAACAAACATAAAGCAATGCCTCATTGTCTCCACACGATCTTTTTTTCAGTGAAAGGATCATAACCAATTGAGGCACTGGGAAACTAAGACAATGGGATCTGGGAACATCTTTGTTGAAGGTCATGCACCAGCTGCATTCCAGTCCCAAGTCCAAAGACAGGTTGTTTCCTAGCCCCTGCCTCTTCCCCACCTGTCTTCAGGGGAATGAAAGTTGGGCAGCCAGGTTTGGAAGGAGCTGGGGTCTGTTCTAGCCACCTTATCTTATCTTGGATCTTGGGGCATGTTACAGTGTACATACCTAGATATAGCCTAAGCTCATACACTGTTTCAAACCCAGAACTGCCTGTGCACAGTGAAACTTGTGGGGACAAAGCCTCTGGAAAGGAATTCCTGAGGTCATCAGCTCTGCTCTCCCAGTAGCTTCCACAGGAGAACCAGTTACAAGAATATATAAGCCAAATACATACTTTCTTTTTCATGGACTATTTCTATAATCCACCCGTTCCTAAAATCAGGTGCAGTGCAACCTAAACTAACCTGCTTCAACATTTCAAACATAGTAAGTAAACATTCTATTTCAGTTTAGAATACGCAGCTCTATTACATGCACATAATAAGTTGTTAGTACCATGGCATTGGTATTTGCCTCCGATGTACATCAGATCAAAGCCTTTATAACACCTGCAAATGTAGCTTCCAAAAGTATTGACGCAGTGCCTAAATTGTGGACAGATGACTCTCCCAGTAGCACATTCATCAATATCTGTGGAAAGAAAGGAACTGAATTATTTTCAATAGCAGTTAAAATACAATCTATACTGTCTAAATTAAACTGGTTTCACTTAATGAAAACCTAAAGAATAGGCAAAGTATTTTTTACAAGGTCTTTTTGGCTACACGGTGGCCAGCCAGCAGGGATATCTCACCACTTCCTCTGGCTGTGCCATCTCAGTTCAGCTCTTGGCCACATGTTCAGATCTTTATGCCTCCAGTGCCACAAGCCTTTACAAATACTGTGAGTGACAAGAGATGCACTGGCATAACGAGCATTGCTACTGAATTTGGAATGCTTGCTCTATGCTCTTGCCATCTTGGTACCCTTCTCCTTGGAGAGGAGACGTTCTCCAATTCCCCACAGAATGCACAAAAGCTTCTTCAAGGCCCCTAAACACTCTTCCTTGAAACTTTAATGGTATTTGTCTGAAGAAAAGCTATTTTTTGTTATTTCTATAGCTTTCTTTTGTCCCACCAAGCCCTGCCCAGTTATAAAGGCAGTACCTGGATTTACAGGCAAGGAATAATAATAAAAACTACCCCAGCAATTCATTTTCTGAAACATGACTGGAATATTGTTCCTGTAGCACAGATCATACAGGCATATCCAAAGTACATCACCCTGCAGCAGGAAGTGGTTTGTGTTTTTAAAATCTCAGGTGTCCCCAATCCATGACCTGCCTATCAGGAAATCTTCATCTGCTCAGGACTTGCTTTAAACAGAGTTCAAGCTAACGCCGGAGGTGCACTATTTCTGAGTCTCCTACCAATTACCTGCCACAGGCAAAATGCTTTTTGAATACATGCTCTTTGCAATGTCTTACCCTGCACAGTGCCTGCGCTGTAGCGGACCCCTCTCTCACAGAGAAGTTGGCTAACTAAGTGACCTTAGTACCTCCCTGAGGTGCTGAGATACATAGCTCCCCTTTGCCCTGTCAGTGGGTCCCAGCAGGACCAGAAGCAGTGCTTCAGCAAGCAACGTCCAGGCAAGGACAGAGGAGTGGGAAGACACAGGTGATGCTCAGTAAAAGTTTGGTGCCCCTCATCTCCCAGAAGCCGCTGCTCTTCATGCTGACCAACAAGCCAAGCAGAGGCCCAGAGAGCAGCTGATGCTCACCAAGTGCTGCTTTCACCGTCTGGGAAACTCTCAGATGAGGTCAGGCTGATAGACAAAAGGTGCTTGAGCTACCACTCACTCTGTAGTGCTTGTACGTTGAGCTGAAGCCCGCTGAGTGCTTAAATCCTAATTCTTCACTGAGGCAGAGACCTGCCATGCACGGCTGCCTCTGACGCATGCCACTCCTGACGTCTGTTGGTTATCTACAGGGCACAGTTCAAGCCTTTGCTCTGCAGCTCTATCAGGCTCTTGATCTATGCGGAAGCAAGGTTTTCGCCATGCAATTCTTTTCCCAAAAGGAGCACTTCAGCTGCAGGTGTCAGGAGTGCAAAACAAAGCTGAGTGATTGATGCCCTCCTACTTGTTTAAGAGGCCCGAACAAGGCAGAGAGAAGCCTGAGTTTCTTGCACTGCAGAGAAAAAACATTACCACAAACCTGCCAGTTGCTTAGGGGTAGCTACTCAACACAGGGGAGATGTAGCTTCAAAATTTCCAAAGCTGTGTTTCCCACAGCCAAGAGAAGTGACCTAAAGCCATGAATCACTGGCTAGATGGGCTCGCCCCGTGGCTCCTGCTGGCACTGTCCCACTTTACATGAAGAATTACTGAGTACAGCAAGGATTCATCCCCTGAGCTCCCATGCTCCTGGCCTAGCAGAGTGCTTTGACATAGTAGCTCTCCTTTACTCTCCATAGAGAGTACTTCTGCAATGCTGTGGTAGAGGCCTGAATGAGAAATAAAACAAGGCCAGTACTGGGCATCTCTCCACATGCCTGAATGTCCCTATAAAACTGCCTCTTGATTTGAATTTATTATTAACATTTTAGTCTTTGAGTACATTATTAACAGTTGTACAAATCCTACTATGTTTTTCAGTGCCATTTGATTTACAGCCACGATTTTCTACCCTTTATTAAAATGTTATTTCAAGGCTGCAAATTTCAGACTCGTGATTACTGTTTAGTTGTGGTTCTTTGTTGGGGCTTTTGTTTTCTTTAAACCACAACTTCAAAAAACAATCTGCTAAGAACAAGATTAGCTGCTGAATAGACCTCATCATGGCAGGGATTATGTTATTTCAAACCAAATGTAGCTTGTCTGTCTTCCCTCTGTACATACTCACGCTCATGCAAATCCCCATAGGGCAAGAAGTATGTTAGATGCTAAGAGCACTGTAGCGGTACTGTTTAATTTTCTCAGCAGTTACACATCCTAAAGATACAGGACTGAACTGCTAACCAATACACTGTTGAAAACTGACACAAAAATAGTGGAAAATAGAAGAGTTACCACTTGCATTTATTATGAGAGGTGCGTGGATGCTTGTTACTAGTGGAAAAAAACACTTTTCAATCATTAGCTAGAAGATGGTATTCAAGTGTTTACAAATTGGTCTCCTGCAGTTCTCAGATACTCTCAGATACAGTGACTGTGGCTTCTTTCAAGTCAATGGACCCATGTCAATTCACACCTGGACACAAATGGTGTAAGGCTGTTTGTCTGCTGCAACATGCTGTGGCTGGTACCTGCTTCCTAAGAAAACCAGGGCATGAAGGAGTGATTTGTATTCTCATCATCTCAGCCTGGTCTACCACAGAGGTGCACACCCAGACTTAGAGCCAGGGAACCATTCCAAAGGCACATAATCCAGGCAGCACCTGATGAATGTGATGGTCAGTGTTCAACAAAGAAGCCAAATGACAAAGTCTTGCTTCTCTTTTGCTGTGACTGTGACCATACTTCCAACACAAATATTAAACAACTATGAGATTGATTTTAATATAGTAATTTAAAGCCACATTTTTGTCTTTACGCAAACAAAACAACTCGTAAGAATTTATTTTACAGTAAAAAAAAATATTTTCAGTCCTCAGATAATCTTGGACCTTCTGAAAATGTGTAAACTGCTTAATTTCATTAAATGAAAATCCCAATCCGAAAAGCTGGAAACACTGATTGATTTGTTGATTCGAGAGTCAATTAGTCAGTTAATCCATTTTTTAACTCAATACTTTGCTGGATTATTTTTCAATTTGTTACTTAGTTTATATTATTTACCTTCACAGTTATATTGTTTTGTGGCTTTTTACTGATTGTCTCGAGGGAACATGTTAACAAGAGAATGATCAGCATGGGTTAAACTAAGAATAGAATAATGCCTAGAGGAATTTCCACCTGTGCTAAAAATAAGCATTACATTCCCAGCTGTCTTTCAGACTCTCCTCAAACAAGGATTTTATGAGCTGCAGCCAACGCACACTCCAGGTTTTTTACTATCATCTACACTTCTGTTTGTATTGCAGCAACACTCAGACCCTCGCTGGAGCTGGCAACCTCACCAACAGGAACGGGCTTGTACACGTGTGAGGAAAAGGCACAGTTAATAGTCCCAGATAGCTTCAACTTCTGGAGGCATTTACTACAACTCAAACTTGAGAGAGAACAAAAAGGGTGCATGTCACGGTGGCTTCTTACCAAAAAAGGGGAGTAGATCATGTTATGACCAATGAAGAACAGTCAGACATCTCTTGCTGTGATTACTTTCTCTGCATTGTACAAGGCTGCTCTGAAGCTTTTTTGGGACCTTTTAAAAACTAGTTTATGAGCTCAATCTGAATGATGCACACCCAACTAAATGTGGATACACTGGTTCTTCACCTTTCTGGGGAAAAAAAAGTATTCTTTTAAAAACTACACTGAAGAACTGAAAGAGCTTCATATAACTGGTTTGAGTGCCAGTCTTCAGCACTGAAAGCACACTTTATTTCAAAGTATGAAGTTAGCCTGAATATAAAAATGAGAAAAAGGATCTTGCAAGTATTTTTCTGGTAAATTTCTGTACTTGATATAATTTCCTTGAGTTTGTAGTTAAATCATTCAGCTCACTATGGCATGGCACAAGCCTCTTCAAAGATCTCTGCCATAATGTCTACAGTGATTAATCACAATTCAATCCCTTCAGCATGTTGCAGTGATGGGTTTTTCCTCCAGTTCATCCCTTTCTTTTGCATAGACAGATGTGCCAAACATGTACTTCAGAAAGCCTCTGACTAAGAGCTGAGCCTGCTCCTAACATCGGAAGATCTGGAATCGGTCCCTTGCTCTGCCAACAAATTCTTGGTCAGCATGGGTCAGCCACTTGGCGAACCTCCACCTCCCCTATAGACAGCCATGATACCGACATAGATGATTAGGGCATTCACATTCTCTTATTCCAGTCCAAATGTTGTTACTGGCTATGGAACTGTAGCACTGCATAAGATATAAACAATAAAAATCACTGGAGCATCATATCCACTCAGGATGTATAGTTAATGACTAATGAAATCACACGTCACACTGTTCTACAGACCATAGTAGAGTGTGGCACAATACACTCTGATTAATCATAAGCACCTTTTCCATGTTCATGAATGGGGAAACAAAACATTTCACTTTCAGACAGTCTGAATTCCTGAGTTTATTTTAACCTGGAGCTTTCACAGTATGGAAGAAAGACAGTAGCTTCAATCTCATTAATACTGGGAGTGTGCATGGACCTTCACTTTATCCAAGAATAATCTCAATGATTAATACAAGTCCCTCTACTTCCTGAGCCTAGGCAACCACCCTGTTGGGTATGAGGGAGAAATGACCTCCCCATTTCCCTTTTTTTTAATGCAGGCTGGTATTTTGGAGTCTCTGTTAGAAACAGTTTAAAATGATCCCGTGACATGAGTGGTAAGGGCTGGCAGCTTGGATACCAAGCGGCATGTGTGGGTTTTAAGCAGTCAGTGAAACTTGCAGGACTGTAGGCAAGCACTGGTGATCTCTGACACAGACCACCTGAGAGCACCTGAGCAACATACCTGTCCCAGTTCTCATTAATAGTATCTTTAAACTGCATGTATGATGCATGCTAAATACATCTATCTGATAAACTCTCTTGAACTGCATTCAGTGTAAGGATGAAAACATTTTGGAGAAAAGAAGAAAATTAACCTACATTTGATCACCTACCTATGCAAGTCCTGCCATCAGGCCCTAGCTGTAGTCCTGGAGATGGACAGCGGCAGCGCACTTCCCCTTTCAGCACATCACAGCCATACTGACAGTTTGCCATCAAGCAAGAAAGGGCATCTGGGGGAAAACGTATTTAGATAAGGGCTCTGATCAGTACCAGAAAATGACTGAAAACTTCAGAGAATTAAGACATCATTTAATTACGATAGAAGTGGGGAAAATGCTTGTTGAATGTGACAGGTTTTAAAGAGCAAACACATACTTGGTAAATCTCTACTTCCCACAAATTGCATCTCTAGGGGGAAGAAATAAAATTGATAAAATCACCACAATTGTAGCATATTCCTCATGGAATGCAGCCCCCATAAGGAACATGAAGCCTCCTGGACCATACTGCCATTTTAAAATGGGAGTATTCCTACTTAAAAGTAATTTCTCTCCCCTTCTCTCTGTCCAAACACTCAAAATATCCACTTTCATGGGAGCAAGTAGGAACCTGATCTCCAGCGAGACGACAGTACAATTTTATACCAGTCAAACAACCAACATCTGCAGCTTTAATAATTTTACATTCGTAAGAGCATAATACAGCAGAGCTGCAGATGTCTTGCCGCAATGAAAACTGCAAGCACGTGTCCCTGAAGGCCAATTAACATGATTTACAGCACTAATACTACACCCGGAAGAATGCTTCTGGGGAAACTTGTAATAAAACTAATAAAATCAAAATATTTGCTCTTGTTTTGTTCAGCCTAATTTCATTAGAAAGAAAGAGGTTCATCTTGTGCAACCGCCTGATTTCCAGCAAGAGTAGTCTTTTACTCATCTTCATGTCATAAAAGTTTCCCAAGGAAACTCAAGCAGGGGTCTTGAGGAGCTCGGAAAAAAGCAAGCAACAAGCCTTGCCGTACTTGAGCACGTTCCATCTGGCATAAGCATGTAGCCGTTCAGACAGTAGCACTTGTAGCTGCCGTAGGTATTCATACATCGGTGTTTGCACGGCCGCGGCTTTAGTCCACACTCATTTAGATCTAAAAGGAAGGGTACAAGGGGAGGGGTGGGAAAAGAAAATATACAAAGTATGCGTGACAAAACTACTAGTTCAAGTTCCTGAGGAAAGAACTAAAAACATGGCAATGAGCTTTTTATATGCAGTCCAGCTGGTAGTAAGTGTCCAGAACATCCTGCAAGAAGCACTTTGCAGCCCTCCTGCTAAGTGGTGTATTTTCTGTTTCACAGATATCCTTTCAAAAATGAAAGTATATGCATTAGATTAAACATCAACAGAAGTGCCATTAAGGAACGCACAAGCTCAGTCTGCCCACATCTTGCCACTATTCGCATTGATGCCATGTTCAGAACCAGCCAGAACTGTGGAGAAAGAGGAAGGAGAAAGAAAATGTCACTGCTGCAATCCCTATCAGTGACCCTGATAGTGATTCTCTGTCATGCTTCAAAATTAGTCGCAGAGGAAGGTCAGAAAGCTGATGCTAACCTACTTTAAATGATCTTACAGCGAAAATTTATTACTTATCATCAAGAAAATACTGAAAAACCCCACCTGGTATCAGTGATATTTGTCAAGGACTATCCATGAAGGCCATTACAATTTACTACAGAGTTCACAAACTGAAAATATTCAGCCTAGAATTTTCATATTAGTAGACAAGGCTTCTAACAAACAAGAAGTAAAGATTGAGTGAGGATTTCCTTCAGAATTCTCTTCCAAGAAGACATGTTGGGTTTCTCTGAATAAACCAGAATAATTTGTTACTTAGTAATTTGTGTGCTGATGAGTAAAGATGGCAACAAAGGTGAAAATAATAAATCTGCTTATAAATCCAGCCAGCAAATACTTAAACAACTGCTTTACCAACTCTCATCCCCAATATTGCACAATGCTGTCTGGAGGTCTGTTCCAGCAAGGGAGTCCCTGTTACTGCCAGGAATTTTCCAGACAGCCATCTCCGCTATTAAGCGCTTTCTCATCAAGTGATACTTTACAAACTAAATGTGCCTGGGCTAATTTCTAGTGCTTACATCCCACTGCATGTCAGCTCCTAAATTTAGATAGTCCTGAAGACTTTACCCTTAAGAACTGTCTTGTGGTTATTTCCAGAGCCACAATCACAGATCCAAAGTTGACACCGATTAGAATTTATGACTGTTCTCAATGTGCTGTCTTGCATATAGTATAGATTGCATTATGAGCCTTAAATAATTGGATCTTTCTATAGAACTCTGGATACTACACCACCATCTGGTATGAAATATTCTTAGTACAGAAATGAAAGCTCTGGAACTGACAAATAGACACCTATTAGTAACATACTCCGAGAATAACCTGATATTAAAAAGCATCAGGATATCACATTACATGCTTTCTGTTTCTGGAATTTTGACTGAATTATTTTTATTGCCTTCGCTCCATTCTATTTGTGCCTGTGAACAAATGCTGTTACATCAGCTTTTGACTCCTTTGATTCACATCTTCAAAAACATGCTGAAAATAAAACGCCTGTGCTATGAAAAAGTCAAAAATTTTTAACCTCGGCTGAGGTAACGGGAAGCTGAGGTCGCGAGGCAGCAGAAATAGGCTGTTAGCACAACACAACTTAAACCCAAACCTCGTGGGTCATGGGTTTTCAATTCTGCCTTTGAAATGAGCTATTGAGAAAATGCTGGTTTTAACTTTACAGAGTCAAGTGAATGCTACTGTTTAGGAAAACAAATACTGACAGTGCTGTGGCTGCTTAAAAGAGAAGCCAGCCTGCAAATAGGTGTGTTAAGAGCATACTGCTCAGCCCATCTTATTTTCCCCAAAATGCAATTTTTCTTCTTTTCATCAGCACAGATAGATAGGCACAAACTCAAAAACTGCATGACAAGTATCACTCAGCTTCCTAGGAGGCACATTGTATGATTAGGTCCTACTGGTTCTATGTAAAGGCCTGTATGAAAATGCTGACAGCTCTCTTGATTCACCCCCATGCACCCATAACCTCTAACAGCGTGCTTCCCTAAGAAGAATTGGGATGCACTGCACATAGACTGGGGGAGTGCCGAAACATTCCTGCTACGTATACACTCTTATTAGTTTGTGTGTTTCCCATTCCTTAAGTAAGGTCTGTTTTTTCAAGAACAGGTTCAGGCTAATGTTAGCAGTCAAAAAAATGAGCCATAGCAACATATCTCTTGAACAAATGCTGTTCACTTATCAATTAGGTATTTCAAGCAATGTCTATAAAGACATCTCAGTATAAATGTCTGTGCGCCAAAAGAGGAAATAAGAAAACAGCAGAAGTTGCCTCAAAAAAACCCTGAAATCTAAAATTACTCAAAGGGTAATAACATTTTTACATCATTTTTCTCTTAAATAAAATATATTTTTTAAGTCACTTATTATTTTCACACTGGAAATTAAAATATAAGGCCCAGCACTACTAGAAGTTTAACCAAACCATTTAATTTCCTTGCAGGAATGTCCACTCACTGTACCACACTTGAGAATTTCATCCTTCAGCCACTTAAGTTCCCACATTGCCCACAGGTTTACAGTGAATGCAAAACCAGTGTTCTTAATTTCAAAATAGCGTTAAGACAGTACATAAAAGTGAACTGACTGTTGTGGGCACTACGGAAAGCAGGTCTACAGCATAAGTGCATGCTGCTGAGCACAAGTATTTTAGTTTTAAAGAAATTAAATGAAAATGTGAACACAGGGAAACGACAAGACTGCTGTGCTGGCAAATTTCGATGAGACTTCTTTGACTACTGTGTGGCTCCACACATGATCTCTGATAATGAGTGACTTCAGTGCACACCTAACAATGAGGGGCTTATTCTTAGGAAGATGCAATACACTCAGCTGTCTTTAATTAGCTTCTGCAGAAGACTCCAGCACTCAGATCTTTTCTGCCTTTTTCTGCCTATTAGCTAACTTGGATCAGACAACACAGAAGTCAAAAGTTCAATATGAAATTCACTCAGACTTTGAAAATAGAAAACCAGGTATGAGAAACCAAGTTAAAAAATTGAACTGTTATCACCATACTATAAACAGTATGGCTTTCATTTCCAGCAACTATCATTACACTACCATGTCAAACTTATGAGAGACTTGTATCACCCTGAGAGAGTTTTGTTCACATCATTTAGTCTGATTAATCAACAGCTTCCAAATGTAGAGGTTAACAACCCTTGTTTCTTCAACTTCCAGCTTTATGTAAATCACAGCTTTGTGTTCATCTAACCTGGTAAACAATCTCCATCACTCTCTCTTTACAGACGAACTCAAAACCAAACAAAAAGTACAGCCCCTGAAAGAAGAGCAGAGGAAAAAAACAAAAGCAAGTTACAACCACGAGTATAGTGGAGAGTCAAGCCTTTGCAGAACACGGGCACACAGCATCAAGGAAATACAGTCAGTTATTTGCTCTGCATGCCAATGGAGCTACAGGTTCAGCTTCTGCATCACAGCCATCGGTCTATTAGCCTCCAACCCCTTTGCAAGAAATTGTACTAGTGTTTCAAGCCGTGCAGGTAGAAGGAGCACGCCACCTGAAATACAGCACCATCTCACCCCTTGATCCTATATTTCTTGCATGATGATCCAGGGGGCGGAACAGAAGCGCTTCACTGCTGTGACCAGGTGGACTTGTATACAGCTGCTCATCTTCACAGGACGGGAAGAAGGCATAATAAAAATGAAATTACCAGATCTTTGTAATATGCAGTACTTCACCATTAAGAAGGAAAAAACTCAAATAAACAAAAAAATCCTCACACACCCCCAAAGAAAAAAGAAAAAAATATGTATATATAAAAATCTCAAGTGCTAGCTTGACAGTTAACACCAACAACTGCTAACTTCTGAGTGACCTAAAGGGAGGTCTAGATTGCCATAGCAGCATCATCGCAGTCAGGGTTCAACAGTTCTCCTGTGAGGCTGGGTTCTTCTCTTGGATTGATCCCTGGGATACGGCTTGATCCATGAGGCCCATGAACAGATGAGATGTAAAGCTTGTTCATCAGTGCTTGCAGTCTATGTATGCGTTTCACCAAGAACTTGAGTGTACTTTACAGCCCAGCACCATTCACACAGCTTAGAAAGCCTCACATCTCTGCAGGGAAACTCCAACATTTCCTCTGCCAACACCATTACTTTCTGTTATTGCTAATTATTATTCTAGAACAGAAATGAGAAAGGTGGCCCATGGACTGAACAGAATGGGTACTATATAAAAAAGGCATAACAACATAGGTCACGCTTACCATGTGCAATTTGAACCTCCTCCCAGAAAAAGCAAATTCTGTATCCACTACTGCACTTTCAGGTCTCATCCTAACATGGAACTGGCACACAGCAACAGCACATACCCTGACCCCAGGCACAGCTCAAAGGTCTCACTGGATAATAGAATAGCTACGGGCTGTAGTCACCTGAACTGATATATATTTGGGACACCACAGTCAGCAGGCACCTCAGAAACTTCATGCACATCTACTAGGGCAACTCCACCACCAATACCATGCAAGCATATTTGATCAGCTGTGCCTAAAAGGCTTCCTTTAATCATTTATCACCATGTTCTTTTCCCTCCTTATCATTTAGTAGAAAGCAAAGAGTTTAGTTCAAGACCATAGCTTCCAGCAATTTTTACAGCATCCTGTTGACATTGTTAAAATAATTAGTACATATTAAAAACTCTTTCTTGGACATCATTTTCTTACCTTGGTTGCAGGTTTTTCCAGTGTATCCCGGGTGGCACTTACACTTGTTTGGCCCAACACATTCACCATGTTTGCATCCTGGCTGGCATATAGCTGTGAACAGAGGAAGACCCATTATTCTTCCACTCCAGTCATGGCTGACAGTGCTTTAGTTTGAAACAAATGGCAACGACCTAACAAATCATACCATTTATGTTCCTCCCTTCAGCATCATTATATGATCTTTAAATACCACTGTTCAAACATCAGGTGCTCTTTCAAAAATAACCACTACCCCAATACACATGGGAAGAGTGAGATACTTGTTAGTAGTCTATTTTGTACAATACTACATCGTGCTGTTTCTGGGATATTAAACCCTTTTAATATCAGCAAGCAGGCACTGTGCCTTCACTTGCACTCTCTTGTATGCATATACTATGACTCATGCCATTAAATTTGGTAAACCTGGAATACACCCCAGCTATACAGAAAATGTGTATATCAATGTCAGGCAACATACAAACAAAGCCATAGATCAGTCACTGATAGGCAGTAGCACAGATTCCAGGATTCACCATTTTCTTCTATGACTACAAGGCAACACTCTTTACCCCCTTATTAAGCAAGTTTTGCCTGAATTTCTCCCTTTTGTGTGCTTAGATTCTGGCATGGGAATGACTTTTTTTCTTTTGGAGTCAAAAAGGTCTGGGTAAAAGTGAAAGCAACACTAACTGTAATATGCTGCTTTATCACGGCACACATCCAGGTTCACTTCTGAGAACATTTTAAGCATTTATTACCCAACGTGCTGTAGAGATCTAGTCTCAGACTGTGAAGTTATGGCCTATGCTGCTTCCAGAATCAAATTTGCCAGGTAATTTCTAATTCCCCAAATGGAGCATAAATACAGAACTCCAAAAAATAATAATTAGGAAGCCATTTTTTGATAGCTCTTTCAATAGAACACAAAAATTCAAACGGAACTTTTAAAACTTTAATGATAAAACAAACATTGCTTTTAAATAAATACAATTCATGCACAAATGTATTTACAGGTGCAGGATTAGCTAACAGGAATAATTTCAGGTGCAACGAATCCTGCATAACTCCGGAAACTATTTTACAGCTGAAAATTTTAAACAACATTTCCAAGTCTTTTTTATTAGAAATATCTTTCTATTGCTAAAGGTACTGTTTCAACTTACTGGAAAATGAAAGTATTTACTGTGCTGTAGAATGTTGTTTATCACTAGATGACAAAATACAGATGCAAAATTCTGGTGAGCTTGCTATTTAAGTGAGATGGACATGAATTAGACAGAAATCAGAGGGTGGCATAACTTGAACACCCTGTAATCAAGCCTTACTATTTACCCTGGCTTTAAGTTAATTTTCTAAACTAAGAGTATCATTTGAAATTTGCGAAGTATCTAACTAGATCCAGCTGTAATATTAATTAACCTGACAACAGGCTGTATCATATAACTAGATGTATTAAGGATGTAATTTAACAGAAAACTGCCAGAAGGCACTCAAAAATGTAGTTTGCATTCTAGCCAAGTTGTTCAACAGGGTTGAATTAAACAAAATTAAAACACAAAGAAGAAATTAGTTCTGGTTGTGGAAGAACTATGCAAACACATCTCTGATGGTCTAAAATCTTTTCCATAAAATTCAAAGCATCCAGAATCAGCAATTCCCACAAACACATGCATGGAAGCATCTGTTAGCATAGGCGTTTGCTCCAGTTTTCAGATTGCATTTGACCTTTATTATCAGGGCATTTCTTTACTTAAACATTACAGATAGATATATATAAATCTATATCTATGTATATACGGCCAGGTTTACCCTCTGAGAAAATAAAACCTTGTTTTAAATCTATAGCACTGCTCCTGACGCATCTTCATAACACAATGGTGCAGTCTCTTTCTGAAAACTATCTTAAGGGAGTATCTTAAAAGGTAGAGGGGGATGTTTCTAGTTAATGCAAGAAATTTATTTTTCCCAAATAAACACTGTCCAGAAACAAAGAAACAGGATTCAGTTTCAGAAACACCTCTCAGTTAAAGGGTTAGGAAAAGGGGCTGCTTACACTAGTAAAATATATGTTTCAAAAAGTATCCCCTTGGGTAATGCACAGATTTGACTGAAGAGCAACTGATACATCAAGAAAAACTTCTAAAACATTGTACTTGGAAACAATTACTGCTTTTTTTAATCACTATAGTTATAAACAGAAAAACAAAGATCTTTGTGCAAGGGCTCATCATCACTGATGTCTTCCTCACGTCATAGACTCAAGTCTAATTAGAATTGATGGCAGCAAAATGAAGACTATGAAGACTCAACTTCACGACTTTGAAGTCACTGGGGAAAAAGAAAAAGATGTGATCTAAAGTACAGAGAAACAGAAATGACTACAATATGTTTTTGAAAGCTTCCATGAAATTTCAACTGCACTTTAGAGAAAAAACATACTGTGGAGCTGGATACAGTTAGGTAATAATTACTCTTTGCAAAAACACATAGCACCATGGGATCGACTTGGTGTGAAGTGTTACAATTCAGTAGCTGACCCTGTGGCAATTTTAGTTCAGTTGACTTTGACATCTTGGTCCCTCCCTCAATTGCACAGATTGTAAATTAGCAGCAGCTCAGAGAGAAAATGATCTCATACTTGAAGACAAAAAACCTATAAAATTCAGTAATGAAATAAATAAGACTTTCATTTCATTTAGAAATGAAAATGTTCCTCCAATTCAGAAGGTCAAGTAGGTTTGCATTGGAAATCTGATGTTTTCCTTAATTCTTTTGGTTAACCAAGTAAGTCAGATACTGTACCAGAACAAAAATTATGTATTAGCATTTGTTAAAACAATATACAACTGTCTACAGATATAAAATCTGTAATATAGGCCATGTTATTAAATCAAGCAATCTATGGGATCTTCAACAGATCATCTAGTCCTATATATCTCAACATAGCTCCAGACTGTGCAGTATTTAATGTCATGTATGACACATAGGTGGCTAACTCCTCATCTAGTTTACCTCCTAGTCTCAAAAGATAATGAAGAAATGCACTTAAATAATAACAGATCTCTCTTTTCTGTTTAAAAGTCTCCGTTAAAGAAGATCTCAGCCCTTCAGCAGTCTACAGCTCAAGAATCTCCACTACCGCGAGGAAGAATTTCCTAATGATTGGCAATCACTATCCATAAAGCCAAAGTCATCTCAAAGTGCCTTTTTTTCGCACATTAAACAGGCATTCAGAATCCTATGCTTGCTGCCAAACACTGTACTTGAAGAAATCCTGTTTATTACAGTACATTCTGTGCGCTTTGGCTACTTAAGCATTAGGCATCTTATTTATACACAGCTGCTGAAATGCAATACAGTGTTACAACTGAAGGATTTCTACACACAAGAGATAAGCACTTTGCAGTAAGCTTAGCAACATCTGTAGCTCTGCCAACACCACAGGGCTTTCTGATCAGGAACCAAGCCACCCTCATCAAACTGTATATCTTCCCATCAACTTGTACAGGGCTTTGCAGGGTGCTTGAGACTTAAGAAGCATTCAGACAAGTCTGCACACCTGGCTGGGGCTCCACCAGGAACACTGATATGCTCTTCCTGCTGTCCTCTACCAGAGACACCAGGCCAGAGAGGCGGGCTGGCTCAGGCTCTGCCGCCTGCAAGTAATCCCGTCTTCACAGGAGCTGCCCCTGCACGGCAGCAGAGATACACACACTCACTGACTCTTGAAGGGTTCAGTTTGAACATGGTCAACAATGAGGTCCAGGTACAAAAATAAACTAGAGCCCAACTTTCAGCATTTCTTTTAATAGCAGGCAGTTATTTCAGCTGTTTGGTATGAGTCTCAGCACACACTGTGTGCTGATGTGACTGGGTTTTTTTCTTTTAATTTTCCACTTTACTGATTTTGTTGCAAAATTCCAGATAGAGTATTTTAGTTGCTCTGCTCACATGGAGTTTATCCATTTCTTTAACACAGTTGGACTCATAAGTAGTTGGGAAAAAAGTCTCTCAACTAATATCCTCTGCATCTGGACAATTTAAATATTTCCCTAGAACCAACCACAACAACCAGTGGAACATCACTTCCCTTTGATCAACCCGCATTTACAGCAACTAAAATAAGCCACGTCCATGGACTTGAGTCTGCTACGTAACACCCACTTAAAGAAGCAGGAAATGTAGGCAGTGGAGAGTTACACCAGGCTGAGAAAGTACCCTTCTTGCATACTTAGGGCAATGAAGCCCAGAAGATAGGAGTCTGAAAAGCTTACCAAAAAAGAAGCAAAACCATTCTACTCTTTATAATAGTAATTGCTTTAAACAAAAGTTAAAAGTACACTTGTATAGACAAGTGCCATTAAAATCTGCATTGCTAATTTACTGTTGAATCAGTATCAACAAAGATCTACCATTCCTCCAATGATTTCTCTCTGAAAGCATTTAAACTGGCATTCCCATCAGATAGTAATGCAGACTGAGATAAACAGAAAGAAATCCTAAGCACAACTATTTTCATCTTTAGTCAACCGCTGCTTATTCATCCAGGCCACAGAACAAACTACAACTAAACTTTCCATTTAGTTTTGTTGCCCAATTCATTCAAGAAACATCAGCAAATAAACTCTGGTCTCATAATTATGCATTTCAGTTTGATTATTTTAAATTCTTTGTTTGAGCCAGATATGAAGACTTGCTCTCTCTCAGTTCCCACCAACTTCAATGGAGTCAAGCAGGTATCCTAAAGCCTTTTATTTGACCATAACTCTAACAGAGTTCCTTTTTTTCCAGGTTGACTTTTTCCTCCAAAATAAGACGAATACCCCATTTTAAGTCTCACTTAAGCTTCAGGACAAACTAAACTTCCTGTAAAAATTACACAAGGAATTGAAAGATGAATGAGAAGTTTCGGTTTAGGGTTGGTTTGGAGTTTTTTTTCAAGTGTGGGAGAGGGGAAGAAATAACTTCTGGTGAAACACACGTTGGCTGTTAGCACACATTATGCTTGTGTAAAAGCCAGAAGCCACCAGTCTTCCTAGCCCCTACTAGCTGCTGGTGGTGTCTGAGAATGACTCAACCATTCTGAATTATTAGTTTTCAGTTGTTGCACAAATACAACAAATGAAAATCACATTCAATCAATTCACTATGGGTCTATAATGTTGAGTTTTTAAATTTCACCTGTATTTTCTCCCTGCACACAATTCCATTAGAATTGCTTATTTCTTATTCCTTGCATTTTCTCTCTTGCATGATGCCCTCAAGAGGGCTTCATTAACAGAAGCTTTCCTCAAAGTCTAATTGCTTTTTCTGCATCCCTCCACTCAAAACTGCCTCAAAATTCCAGACTGCAGATGTCCAACCTGCTCCTGAACTTCCATTTTCACCCCGCTGAAGTCTAAAAATATGCATTAAGGGTACCTGTATCTTAAACAAACTATGCTGACCCTCTGCCTGAACGGCCTTGCTTCTGCTCTCTCTTCCCAAGTAACATATAGCCCCTTACTTACTCTGACACTAAATCCCAGCTCTTTAAAATTCAGTTTGCCCAAACACAGAAAGTAATTTATGCGTTAGCTCAGAGATGATTACATATTATTCAGCTTCACAAACATTTACTGGATCCTCTTACACTGCTGAATGCAGAACAGACTTCCAGTCTTAAGCTCACTACTTACATTCCCCCAGTGCCAACTTTATAATAAGACTTGCATGTTGGTGAAACAAGCTTTCCTCTGCGCTTCCTCTTTCACCTGAAACTGGCTTCCTTTTTCCTGTGGTGCTAACAGACCACAGCCTCCAGTTCTATACTTCTATCCCTCAGCTCCCTTCAGCTCATGTCTGCCTCTATTTACTTTTTGCCATTCTTTGCAAATTATGCAATTGCATAAACATACTCAGGAAAGTAAATCTGCCTTATTCACAGTGATTTTGATCTACAATCCCAAAGGTATGAGCTAATCTGTAAAGTAAATCATTGCAGCTCTTTCAGAGTTACATATTTCTTCTTGTTCAACTACATACAAACACAGGAGAATGCATAAAGCTTAACCTACCGCAGTTATGGGTAGGTGCTAAAACCATGTCATATCCATAACTCACATTACAGAATTAGTTCTGAAAAAATAACTTTGCTTCCCAAATGAATGTACCAGCAGCCACAGCACACATCTCTGCAGAGCTTCATAAGCCTGACTAGGGCAACAGGGTATTAATTTTCAGATAATTTCATATGCAAAACATTCTTTACTCTATTTTCTGAAAGACAGTAAATGTCCTTAACCAACTTCTGTAACTAGAGACTGATAATATCATCAGATAAAATGGCAGTATCTAATGCCTGTATATTTCTTCATAAATTACTTCTACTTATTTGTAACATTCATGATAACAAATGTTGTCAAAATGCATGCCTGAGCTTCCATCTAAAAGATACAGTTCCATTAAATAAGAGGCTCTCAGTTTTTTATGCATAACTTTGCCTGGGTAAATCAGTTACTCAGTTTGCACATGATTCTGGTAACAGCACTTTAACACGACAAACTGCAGCCCAGTGTGGGCTATTCAGTGCAGTGAATTCTTTGCTTGTCTACGACTGCTGCCAAATGTGTTTCTAAACTGCACAGACCATGGTTCATGAATGCCTTGCTATTCAGAACAGCACTTGAAAGCATGCATCACTTAAGCATGGGTAACACTGAAATCAATAGGTCTTAATGAAGTCAGTGAAAGTTAATCTTATGCTTATGAACTTAAATACTCTTTAAAAATCAGTGAATATTTGATCTAACAGAATGCAAAATTAGAAAAGCAAGTAGTATTTCATGCTTCGCCAATCTTTTAATGTTTGCATTTCAAATGCTTCATGATATTTGCTTAAAGAATGGTACTCTATCATCTCAAATGCTTGTTTGATACCCAAATCTTTCTGTGTGTCTACTGAATTCCAACAGGCTGAAGTCTCTGTGTGGTGGTAGAAGACAAACGGGGCGCTACCGCTCTTTTGTTTGTTAGAGTGTAACACCCACTGGCTTCAGCAGAGTAACTTCCATATCATAATAACAAAGCTGACTTTCAGGGACAGTTGAACAGCTGATTGCTTTGCTCCCTTTCTGAAGACTGGTACTCCCACCACAGGGGTATGTAAACAAGACATAGGACAATTCCTAAGCAGCAGCAAACTACAGCCCTGGGTACCAATGTAAGCTAGTGCTGATTTCATTTTGCTCTAACATGCCAGGTTGTACACTGCTGTAGAGCAGGAGCTGTAACGTTTCCCTGTTGTGGAAATGACAGCCTGTAGTGGAGGTCCAAAAACGGCAGTGGGGGGGCAATAAATGCTTCAGTCATCCCAAATTGACCTCCCACTGAATATGATTCAATACTATGAAAGCGTACTGGGTCTCCTAAGTGTGACAGGTTGTAAATATGATGATGGGAGTATAAACAATTTGCAGGAATGAAAAAAATATTGCCTGGGGCGTGAGGGTAAAATAAAGAAAAAGGAGGAGAGTGAAAAGCGAAAAGTGCAAATTAGAAAATAAGTATCTAACTGGATAGGTGACTGGTATAAAACAGCCCTGTTGATTTCCTTCCCCCCTCATGTTCCCCAAATCAAACGTTTAAAACAGGGGGAAAAAAAAAAAAAGAGAAAGAACAAAAGAACATCTACATCTTCTTGTCACGTATTATAGTTCTCATGTAAACTTATGACTTAGAGGCCATAACTCCAAGTCATAATCATGCCAAAATTATTTGAAGAAATATGTTCAGCTAACCTTTGGGCTGGCACCTTAGGCTGGCTATTCTCTGCCTTAAGACGTAGAACGCTGCAAAACAAATATCCAAAACAAGAAATTCCAGCTTTTTTTTTTAATTCTGGAAGTAGGATGGACTTGGCTGGGGTTTTTATCAACTTGTTACATTCCTGGAGACTTACACACATTCAACATTCAGAGTTTTTCTGAAATAAAGAAAATTCTGATACACATTTAAAAATGGAAGTACCTTACATCAGTATTTCATCATGAGATTTAACAAACACATTCTGATACAGAGGAGAAATTAAGTATAATGACGTGATGCTATTCTTATTCAATCAACTATGGAGCTACACTTTGTCATGTTTCATTTGGTACATAGTTGTAAAAATTCTCATGTTTCATGGCTTAGGTTCAATGTTTCCATCAACCAAACATAAATGCTTTTCTTAAAGAGACAGTATCCTTTCATGTAAATACAGGTATATATTAATGCTGCATCTCCACACAACAAAAATAAAGGGTTAGCATCTGGATGCTAATTTCAGAGTAATTAAAATTACACCCATTTATAAGTATCTGAACATCTGCAACCAATACACATGCTGGCATATAAATTTACTAGCCATTTTTATAATGTTTAAATTGTGAATGTCACCTAAATTCTAACTAATGCTTGAAGACCTTTTCAGCTCTTATTACCATCTGAAACTAGATACGCTACAAAAGTTAAATAAGATGGAAACACAGATTTATGTTTTGGGCTTATTTTCAATCAATTTATATGCCAATAAAATTAACGTGAGCAGCATAGCTCATTAGGCTACACAGCCTTATTATAAAAACTGGAACTTCAGCAACAGCATCTCTGTGTAATTTAAGCAGTATGTAACCAACACTTAGCGGTTTGCTATGATTGCAACTTATACTGGTTTAAATAGGTTTTAACCAGAAGTCCATTATCATTTGTTACAGTGGAGGAAGGCTTCCCAGGTTGTTGCAAGGCTTTGAGAGAAGCATCAAATACAAATACACTACGGTTGGAAACAGTCAAATCATGCTACGGCTGAGATTTCTTTGGAAAAAAATGGACTGCAAAACTATTATTCTATGCATGCCGTGCAGGAGAGATGCAGTAGGGAAGTGAAAAAGGATACTGTATCTTTAACATAGTAAAGTCATAACTGCTTTAAAACTAAAAAAAAAAGAAAGAAAACAAAACCAATTGAATAAAAATAGCAAAACCTCATTTTTTCTTGCATAGCAGTATTGCAATTCTGTATAAAATGTCTTTTCTTTGAAAAGTACCAGTGATGCATAAAAATATTGGTCATTTTATAAAGAAGCAGACGTGCTGTATATCAATATTAATTAAACACTGGCAACACGATGCATTAATACAGACTGCATTCTTAAACCACAAATTCAGTAACAAAAAACTTATTTGGTAACAAACTGTTACTGACTTTAAGGAGGTTTCTGCTACTAGGCCAGCCTCCTGTTTTTGTGACAGCCAGTGTTTTCATGGCTTCTTATTGACAAAATAATGGGTTTATTTTTGCGCATCTTGAACTATACAGAATTGCCATTTCCACTGAAAGCATTGGTATGTGCAAGAAACAGAAGTCCTAAGCAGCTCATGGCCTCTCCTCCCATTGATGTATGGGATGATTTATATGGGTAAACTCCCACCAACATTGGTCAAAATCTTTTTCTAGGCATCAGTGAGATCACAGCCACCCCTTCCGCCCCCTCCCACCACCTTGCATCCCTGTAAACAGCTCTGTACAGTACAGATACATAGTCTTTAAGCTCATTAGGAGAGGAGCAGCAGCATAGACACTGTAAGTTTCTTCACAAGTGTTGTAAGAAGGCAGCGGCATGCACAGTTCCCAGCAAAGCATTTGGTTAGGCCTGCATCTGCTTTATCAGCTTGTATAAGCTCCCCTGTCCCTCTTGTAAGTCCTACTACAAACCTCTTGAAATCACATGCTTCCCACTAGGTTCACCCACATCTAAATGTTAACCTTTCTAAATGCTAACCCTTCTAAATGCTAACACTTCAATTTACATTTTTTAATGATGCACTGCCAAGAGGAGGTGTAAACTGATGGCTTGACTTCCACTTTTACTAATGGGCTATTTTATTGTATACCTTCTTGAATACTCTATCCCTGGGCTTTTAAGCCAATTGTCATAGTTTAAGCTGCCAGGAAACTACTTAGCTGACCTACTCTGGTTTTGCTCCCCTAGGTCAAACTTCAGTACAGGGAGATAACCAGATGGAGTTACAGCAGATGTATGCTCTGATAGAGCACACCCCTCTCAAGACAGACTTTATGGACTTTGCCGTTGTTTAATGAGAATTCAATACTGAAATGAGTGAAGTAATCAAGTAACATTACTACTTGTAAAATCCATGTTCAGTGGGATTTCATTCCCATTAAGCATCTTCTGTTGGGTGAACTTTCTGTCCACCAGACAAAACCTCAAAGTACCCTCTGCTGACTGAGGATCTGACAGTAGAGCTGCATTCGTTTAAAACCGCTGCAGATCCAACCTTGTATTTTGTACATACGTGAACACAGCAAAAGGAACCCCTTTTGCCATTACCTCTAGCAAAGGAGTTGTCCAAACTGTAACACAGAATGAGAATTCAAGATGGTTTATATTGCTTTTCTGCAAAAAATTTTGCTTGACCTTTTAAATCTATGTTAAAGTACTATCTCTTTCTATAGTTCTTGGCTGTTAAACTGCAGCTGAAATTTTGAAGCAAAAGGCACCCTACATCTTTGTACCTTGACAACATATAACTAGCATATAAATCAATTACAAACAGACATGCAGCCAAGTGCAAAGCAGGTGTATTTTGTACACGAAAGACAAACACATGTGGAAACCATTTTTATAGGTTTTGAGAGAACTACAGAGATATTTGTAAGCCAGCTAAAAGCAAGGCAGGTGGACCATTAGTTCTAAGAACACCTTTCAGGAAACCAAGATGGATTAGTGGCAAAAATGTCCACAAAAAAACATTTTTCAGATAACCCCTAGCATGGTCTGTTGGAAACCGAAGGAAGAACTTCCACTTTCATGCTGAAGAATAAAAAGCATCACACTACTTCTCACATAAGTCTCTGCATGAAATGGGTGTATCTCTTATCCCATATGTTAGTGTTTCGATAGGCTAACAAAGTTCCAGAGCTCACTATGTGGGTATATATTCACAGCTCATTTCTATACACTGGATTACCAGTGAGGGTAGGTCAGCAGTGGTCCCAAGGACTTCTCTACTGCTTGGCCCACCTCTGACCAAGCAGAGACACTTGGACAGCAAGACCCAGATTATCCTTTTCTTGAGAAACACTCTGGAAAACAAGCATCCCTGACAGCGGAATGTTGTCACAGACATCTCATTAAGGGGGAGGACATGACAGGCTTCAGCAGGTCTCCTAGACTACAGTAGCTAGAACACAGGAAAGGACACAACTGTTTTCTATTCTGCAGTTGACATTTCCCAACCAGCTTCAAGAACTGAGCTCCAACCCTACCACTGCAGGAAGTTCTCTTCCCCCAGGTATGTCAAATCATGAAAATTAATGCTGAATAACATATTTAAAGGAAAAAAAAAAATAAAATATATATATATATAAATGGTTGAATGAACTTCCTAAGGCAATTTTTTTCTGCTGGCACACAGAAATGTGTATTTGTGCAAGATGTGTGCAATAATGCATGCCCCAACTTGGGTTTCCCTGTATGCTTTAAAACCCATTGAATGGGTACTGGGTTAGGACATCACATTCAGTACACAGATGCAGTTGCCTTACAATGCAACAGCAATTATGAATTAAAACTGTACCATTGATATTTTGCTCTTACCAAAAAGCGTTCTGCCACAAGAAGTCAAAACCCCCTACTCAGAAAGAAGAAATCCAGAAGAAACTTCCTACCCTCACTTCTGCTCTGGGTTATAGTCTTGCTGTGTGTACAACAATAGCACATAAAAAAAGGCAAGTCAACAGCCCTATTTTTACATACGTATCTACTTTATCAACATAACATTTTTCACAGAAGCAGGCTTTTGTGGATTACTCCCACCTACAGGTATTATTCCCACTACCACTTACTAAGGTCCAAGTAAATCCCAGAAGCTGGGCTACAACATGGGATTTTTGGACTGATTTCAACTGGGATATTTAATATCTAACTTTAAAGCACTGATGCTGTGAGTCCACCAGTTTAAAGGATCAGCTCTACCAATGAGCAGGGTACTTTACATAAACTAAGAGTTGTTGCTATTAGTGTTTCTGCTGCTTCCAAATTAGACTTTTTACACTCAGGGTTTAACCAATAAAGCTGGTTTACACACCAGACCGAAACCTCAGAAAAGCTACTTTGTTACATTACTGATGAGATATATCCACAGTTCTAAATCCAGATTAGGCCATTAAATAAGTGTGGATGGATTTTCAATTTACAGGGACTAAGAAATGCCAATGAATATGAGTTAGGTTTGTTCAGCCCCTTTGAAAATATGCCTATTTTTATATCAATTTCAAAGTGGATCTGGTTGTCTAAAACGTGGATCCCACTTTGGTGTTCATAACATGCAAGAAATAAAGAAGAAAAAAACCCCACCTCATCCAACCTCCTTCAAAGTTCTTGATTATTTCAGTGGGAAGGACACCTAAGTGCATTTGCTGGAACTGGAAAGGGCATTTGTGAAGGCAATTTCATCTCACGGAAGAGAGAATATTTGTACTAGCTGAGATGTTACAGCTGACACTGACAGTTTACAGGCAGATCAGACCTATATGCACTTCCTTACGTGTACAGGTCTTGGCGTAATTTATTAACAGGAGACAGAGAATGTTTTAAAGGAAGAGTGTAAATTAAAGGAGAAGCCTGATCTCAACTTCTTCCTACATGTTTATAAGAGTGAAAAAGTAGCTGAGTTATGCTGACTTGCGTTACCAAGCAGCAGTAAGCATGATTATGCTCTATGTGCACTCCTTTGTCAGTCAAAGGGACGCAGAAGGAATTGCTCCACATTTCACAAAAGCAAGTTTAGATAACACAGTTCATTTTCCATTTGCAACTGTATGGATGCATTATGGATGGAGGATGAGGAGCAATGAGTTACCAACGCTTAATGAGTTACCACATGTCAGCTGTGCCACACTGCTACTCTGTTAAGAGCTGACATATACAGGCTTAAACATCTGCCATAACTAAACCATTACCTTAAATCTCACAGTTGGTTTAAACTAACACACCTTTTTCCTCAATAAAGATGGGCAGAAGGCATGCCCACACATGTTTAGTGGACAGCAGAGTCTGTATCCAGGTATGTTAACAATCACCACCCCATGGCTCATTGTGGTTCTAAACTGGGACAACCCTATCATGTACCAGAGCCTATATTCTTGCTACACTCTGGCTCCAGCATGGCTCTTACCTTACATTTGTTGTCAGAAAGATAAATTCAGAGGTAATTAGTGCCTACATAGTAAATTATGCTTGAGTAAGCAGGTGAGAGTCCAAAGGTGCTGTAGCACTTGCAGACATACCAAGGATGGCTCAAACTAGTTTGAGAAAAGCAGTTCAAGCTTACTAATGAAGAGCTCAGCATTATTGCCTGAGTATTTACAGCTTTTCTTTTAAACTCACTTGTAAACTGGGTCTCATCACTAATATCTAGACCTGACTTTATACATGTTTTCATTGTGCAAGTACAGTTTACTCTAGAAATGGCAAAGAAAAGATATATCTAGTAAAGGAAGTCTGACATGCATTTATGTCATCAATTCAGGAACAGGACTAGGAGGTCTGCCTTTCTCCATAGAGAAAATGGGAGAAATAATTGTGTACTTGGCCCTTTGTAAAAACACTCAAGTTTTCCTTTGAGGCCAGGAATGCTGCCTTCTGTGCCAGGTTAATCCTTCATACTGAATGCCACATTCCCAAGGTGGAGAGTTGACTACAGATTTTCTGTTTGGCTGCAAGCACTAGAGAGATTCACCTTCATTTAGTGTAATCTCCCGCTCTGTGATATGACTGGAATTCTCACCACCCACAACTGGGGCAGATTCTCTTGCTTTATTTTGCTGAGTTTGGCTGCCATTTGAAAACTAGAAGGAGCTGCTAGGTTTTTGATAAGTTCTTTGCCCAAATATCTGAGACTCTTCTGAACTAGTGATTCAAAAATGATCAGCACCCATTATGTGAAAAAAAGATGGGGAAAAAAATGCATTCAGACACCTAAGTGATAGTTGTATTCTTTTGAAAGTCTGGTCTCAGCTACTGGAGATGACCATGTAAAATCCGTCTCTGCAATTCTTGGAAATGTGCATAGAGAGCAAATCTGTGAATAATGGACTAAAATGCAGTGGAAAGAGGTGAGAATTCACCCAGCTTTAACCTTAAAAAACAAAAAGAGCATTTATGATACCTGAAAAAGTTTGCACAAGAAATGACCCCATTGACAAAATTCAAAGAATAAAATACACTTTTTGTGTAGTATTACTTTTGTCTTGTTTTCAACTTTTAATTATGAATCTTTTGCTTGTATCACTTTTGTTATTGCTGTCTCCCAAGATCATAAAAATGCAACCTCAAATCAGACTTGGTAATAGTGAGAAATTGACTTCCAGCTGCAATTTATGGTCACAACACAGGCAAGAACTTGTGTAACAAAAAGACCACAGGGAGACCCTTTTAATGTTCAGGGGGGGGTCTGGGTTTGGTCTTGTTTTTAAACAATGTGAATTTTTGATATTTGCCGATTAAGCTTTTGTAGCCTCAAATGCTCAATGATTTTCAAATAAAACTGCACTACAAAAGATGGACATATATGCTACCAGCTCTGGAGCAGCCTCAATAAACCTACTTCGCATTCTCCTTCCTTCTCTATAATCATTCAGCCCAAGGAACCGACTACTTGGTACCAATCAGAGCCCTAAAAATCAAAACAATTTATGGTATGGCCTGAGAGATATCAACCTGAGAACTCTGCATCAAAAACCAGTATCAGGTATGTTATGTTCCAGAAGTACTTTATTTACATAGCTTTTTTTAGCAGTCATCTTATATACCTATTAAACATTGTAGGCTTTTAACACACTTGGGAAGAAAAAAGCCAGTCTTGCTGCTTACAGATTTGAACAAAACCTTTGCTGAGAGTCCACAGTTGAATTGCCAATGCTATTTCTATCTTTTGCCTAATATTTGGCACCTACAGTCACTGCCCTGCAGATCAAGCAGTGACAGTATTTAATACCTGGTTTATTTAAAAAATTACTTGGCAGAAAATCATCTACTTTTCAGATATTTGCATCTCAATAAAATAAAAGAAGACCAGTATTTATAGGTTCACTCCTGCAACAACTTAAGGGATATCACTCATACGTGCACTGTTAAACACATGAGCAAGTGTTCCTGGTATTAAAGGCTGTAATTTTAACAAGCTGAGTCTCTATGACACTCCTAACAACTTTAAGTTCTACACAGTGCTAGCTGCCACCACAGAATACCTTTTGAAGATATAGTTAATGATGAAGACTTATCTCCTTAGTTATGCTGCAATCATACCAAAGGTCCTAGACAGATGTGAGAATCTCAGAGATGTTTCTCTTCACGTGTGACCCAGTAAAAGGATGCTGTCAGTTGGATTTATTCCCTTAATTTAGGGTTACTGAAAGAATGTTTGAACTTAATACTAACTGGAACATTTCCATCGACTTTCTAAGTGAAATGTCAACAGTTTGGTTTCCTTCTTGGACACAAATATTCTTGCCCTGCAGTGCTTGTAGCATGACACAGTGTAGTGTTACATCAGGCTATTAGACCAGGGCACGAAATGAAGTGGAAACCAAACAGAAATCCCCAAATTCTCATTGCCCCAGCTAAAGTTTACCTTACTCAAACACAATGATTTTCAGTACTGCTGTTAATCATAGACAGGATTTTAACATGACAACATCCTTCTAAGTCAGTCAGGCTCACACGTGCAAAAGCGCTAGCCCTGTGTTGTAAGGATGTGTGTGAACATGTGAGAGAGGTGATGAGGTGTGTACAAGCCTTTTCTACAAGTGACTAGAAGCCCCAGCAGCAGCGATACTCACGTTGGCATTGTCCCCAGGACAACCGGGCCCAGCCCCAGCAGCAGTCAATTCTATTCCCAAACCGACACAGTCCTGTGGAGGAGACTATTTGTCTGGGCCACCTGAGCGAGACAGTTCAAAACAGTCTAGTGAAACATTTTCAAAGTAGCTAAAATTATTTTATATTTAAAAAAAAAACAAAAACACCAGCAAAAACCTCTCCTGCATGGAGATATATAAATCTTAAAAAAAAAAAAAATTAGAACCTGCTTTAAGCTGAGCATATGATATTTCTATTATTAATAGTTTGTTTAGTGCAGAAAATGTAAACGATAGGCAAAAGAGAGAAAAAGATAATTAGGGTGACTTTGTCAAGCCTGAAATCACTGACGTGCCCTGCAGTGTGCTCACTGCTGCCGCTCCCAGGCTGGTATTGAATAATTCCAGAAGTCTGAAAGGATTTGTAAACTGGAATAAACCACCATCAGAAAGTTTCAGCATCGGTTTATTTCGCAACATAGGCCAATTTTTCTCACTGAAACATTAAAGGGGAAAAAAAAATCAAAACAA
Source organism: Coracopsis vasa (assembly GCA_026283785.1). Lineage (NCBI taxonomy): Eukaryota > Metazoa > Chordata > Aves > Psittaciformes > Psittacidae > Coracopsis > Coracopsis vasa. The sequence goes on along the minus strand of JANHGB010011880.1, from coordinate 49,906 downwards.
AAGTTCCCTGAACTGTTGAACAGAAATCAAATACAACAGAAGAGCCGAGTCTTCCCTTGTTCCAAGGAGAAGACACCACAGTCCCAAGCAATTACAAAGTATTGACATAAATCGTTTATGTTTTTTAACGACAAGCTGAAACCCACTGCCTTTGAACAAAGCCCAGAGGGAATCCTTGGAGGAGGGATCTCGCTGCCCGATCTGTCCGCACATAGACAGAACCGCCGCGCCGGCTCCCCGCAGCACCATGCGGGGCTCGCCCGCTGGCTCCCCGGCCCGCCTCGCAGCCGCTCCCTACACCTGACACGCTCGGCACGACCCATGAGGCACCCGCTTCTCCAAGCATCCATTTTCACCTCGCTTCATGTTAAAACTTGAGTTGTGATCTTCACCGTATTCTGTTTCAGTGCCTCGAGGCGTCAATAAACTGATTTTATTTTCACAGCACGCAAAGTGCTTCGGGTTTAATCCTTGCAGGACGCGGCCCCACCGGAGCAATAAACGCTCCGTACCTCAGCCCATACTTGGGCTGCCGAGTAACGCTCGGGGACAGCCCAGGTTCTGTCTGAAGTGCTGAAAATTTTACAGACTGTGAAAGTTATTTAATAAGTTTTAAA